>PVIR01041365.1:0-12788 GCA_004026965.1 Petromus typicus
AAAAAAAATTTTATTCAACAAAAAAGGGGGAAGATCTGAACAGATACTGTATCACAAAAGATACATAGGTAACAAAAAAGTATACTGAAAGACATTTAACATCATTAGCTATGAAAAAACAAAAACATAATAAAATTCACTAAGTGAATGGCAAAAAAAAAAAAAAAAATCTCAAAAACATACAATTCCAGTGCTGGGGATTTAGCTCAGTGGTTCTGGCACCTGTCTTGCAAGTGCAAGGGCCCGGGTTCCATCCCGGTAACCATATACCATACTGGGTGTAGAGACTCACCCCAGCCAGCACCACATACCACAGTGCCGGGCTTGGTGGCTCACACCTGTAATCCCAGCACTCAGGAGGCAGAGGCAGGAGGATTGCTGTGATGTGAGTTGGAGGCTGAGCTCAGGGCCAGCCTGAACTGCAAAGCGAGACCCTGTCTCCAAAAACAAAAAAAATTCCATACAATTCAAAGCACTGTCAAGGACGCAAAGGAAAAATTTTCTAATACACCTACAAAATAGCTGATCACTTTGGAAAACAGTAACACTCAGTAAGTTCACTTCTAGGTGATCATCCAAAAGGACTTGAATGCTCCTCCTTTCTGAAGCCAGTCTGTAACTATGTCTTGGAACATTATGCAGAATCACAGGAAACTGGAGACAACCCTGCGGGTTCTTCAAGGAGTAAATGGGTCTGAAAATGCAACAAAACAACCTGAACCTGGTATGGTAGCAATGGAACACCACTCACAATGAAAAGTTCCTGATCTGGCAGCCACATGGACAAATCTCAAAAGTCCAATGCTAAGTTAAAGAAAACCCAGAAAGTTACCTAAGGTGTGATTCCATTCCTAAGTCTTTCTACTCAAAGATTACTGTGGTAAAATAAAACAGTTTAGTGGTTGCCAGGGCTGGAGCAGAGAAAAGAACTGTCCACCAGAAAAAGAAGGGAACTGAGGCAGATGAAAATTGTTCTGGATCTTGATAGAAGTGACAGTGACATGGCTATACTCAATCATCAAAACGAGAAGTATACACTAAAATATGGCAAGTTTTGTTTTATATAAATTATATCTTAATGAACCTGATTGAAGTATCAATAATGACTGTGTATTTCTGGACTCTTAATTTCAAATACTTGAAAATATATCTGAAAATGCAAAATATACACCAATTTGTAAATGTGTACAGTCTTGTTTTGATTATTTTCTACAATTTTCCTTTCTTTTTACACCCTTGAAATTTAAAGTTTTATTAGAATTAAAATATGTAGAAGTTGATTATGGGAAGCAAAACTTAAAGCCAAAAGGCTTACAACAAAATGTAAGATTATTTAAATATACTTTGAGGATTTCAACAAACGTTTTAAAGTATCATTCAAAATGAAAATAATATATGTCCCTTCCATTCTCCTTTAGGCTTAAACTGTGGGAAATACATGCATGACTCCCCACTGAAAGGCCGGTGCCCCTGGTGGTACAAACAGATCTAAGCACTTTTATCAACCCTTTTAGTAATAAAATGAGTAAGAAGCTGCCAACAGGACACTCATGCATATACCACCAGTGGTTCAAGCCACCTGACAGAGACAGGAATTACAACCCCTTCCATTGTAAACCTGGTCAAAGGATTTGCTGAAGGCATTCGAATATTTGCTAAATGAAAGAGTAGGTGTTACAATAAAATCACACTTACTATTCATTAAATCAAAGGGCTCTAACCTCTTCAGAAAGGCCACTCAGGGAACACCCTAATACCATGACCATAAATTCAGTTTTGGATAGGATTCCCAAACTGATTTCCTGGGGAACCCCAACACACAAGGGAATGCCCTCAAAACTTCACCGACCTGCTAAGGATGGGTGGGTCAGGTAGTTATGGAGCCTTTAGTTGCCTTACTGCCCAGATTTCCTCCCTTCCTCTCAACTTGGAGGGTCTCAAGAGAGGCTGGGTCTACAAATTGAAAGGTCCTAACTAAGGGGCAGCTGGTGAAGCAGCTGAAGGAGGAGCACTCCTGAGAAGATGTCCCCAAATAAGCAATATGAAAGGACCCCTCACCCTCCAGTCTCCAAGTGCCAGCTGAGGGGCCAACTGGAGGAAAAATGGCTCTTCTGACAGGTCCTTGTCCCTCAGCTCCCCACAGGGCTGACAAGGGAAGCTAGGCTGTTCAGGGCAAGCACATATCCACATCACCTACAGCCTCACCAGAGGCAGCCACGCCCACAGATCAGAACCTCCCACTCCACCCTGAGCCCCAGAAATGCACTGACTGATGAGAAAGGGAGAAAGGAGATCCAACCTAAAAAGATGAAGACAGAGCAGTGGTTTACGTCAGTGCTGGTTTAGGGGTAGGAGGAACTGTCACAGGCTTGTGGAAACTGAAGCTGACCTGGCTTAAACATAGGGAGAGACTATAAGAGAAGGGAAATGACTGTCCTGAGAGTGTCACTGAATTGCAACAAGAAGATTAGATGATAACTACATCAGTCAGTAGTGTCTCTTTCTGTTCCATGGCACGTGAATGAGTAAGAGGGCGATAGTAACAGAACGTGACAGAGGACAATGAAGGGCAGGACCCCAAAGTCCTCGGCTTCAGTGCCAGCACAGCTTTAAGAGGACAGGTGAGCAGGGGCCTAAGAGTCCAAAAACCAGAAGGCATCTTTAACCAGCGCCACACAGTCTAAGACAACTTTGTGCCCACCCCAGGCATTCAGTAAAGACAGCAGGAAAGCGGACACTGGAGAAAACACAAATCAGTTTTATAGCTCATTTTAAAGTATACTCTACACCACATATGTTTAAAAACTACCAATGGTAATAAGTTGAGAGAAGCAGAGTAAGAGACACTCACTAGCAAGGATCCTGAAAAGCACAGATTTAAAAAGGTGAACATTGGCGAGGAAAAGCTGAGCTGAGGAAGATACTGGCTATCCAGAATTCACACCAGGAAAACCATGACACTAGCCTGTGATGACAGCTGCAGATCCACAGTAAAAAGCCCTCAAAGAGCACAAGGCCCATGAAGTCAAATTCTGAGTGTCTCATTGGTCCACTAAATGGATGGCCAGGACCGGGCCACAAGTAATTTCAAGAGGATTGCTCAGGAATGGAGGGGGGTGTTAAGAAAGTGAGTCAAGGGAAAAGGAAAAAAAAAAAAAAAAAAAAAATCACACAAGCAGGTATGCTTGAGTCTCTCCTCAGTCTATAGACTGTAAATGGTACCTTTTTTAGGTACTTTGAAGGATGGCTTCCCACAAAGCACCATCATCTCCCTTCAAAAAAAAGAAATAACTGGAGGGAAACAACACCTTCATTCTGTTAGCGGAGCCCTGGGATTGACCCTTTAGAGACAAGGGCAAGAGAAAAGAACTGAGAGGCAGAAAGCAGGCCCATGAGGGACAACACAGCGTTAGTTCTGTGGGTGCAACCAAAAGCACAGCAAAGTTAACAGTGCCTTTGGAGGGCTCTTCGCAAACAGATACAGAGGAATGAAAACACTGTTCTTGGATATTTTAATCCCTCTACACTCCTGTTTAGAAAGTAGTACTTTAAATCTTATTTCAAGTTTTGCATAATGGGAGGCTACAAGTCGACAGGGGTGTCTACATCACACACTTCCCATGTAAAGGACAGCGTAACGCACACACATTTGCTTGACATCTCGCCACACATCTGTACTTTTCTGGTTTGTGCCTAGGGGCTAATCTGTGGAAATGACCACAATGGCTCATCCAAATCCCTTGGACATTTATAATGGCAATTCTGAAATCTACAACGGAAAAGGCAGGATATATATTTCAAAACTGTCCTACTGCAAGACCCCCTGTCAGGATGCCAATCTAGAATGAATGCGTAAATAAATGCACATACAAATATATAAATAATTTAAGACATAATTCTATGACAAGGACAATAAAACAAACTACAGGGGTGGAGGAACAACTCCTCCGAGGTATTGTCTTTCTTTTTTTTTTTTTTAAACTCCAACACATAGGAGGTAAAGGCAAAGTCATTTAAATCATTTCCTTAGTAATACAAGTAATATTTAAATAGATTTAATAGTGCTGCTCCAAACCAATGAATTATGGGTTTAAAACCTATTAAAATGTAATGTTTTTTTCCTGAGCTGAGAGGAGAGAGATTTAAATCCACTGAATTTTAATATTTCAGCTTGAGCTGCAGGAGGTAGAGAAAGTCCAAATGAACTATTCCATCAGCACCATTCAAGCATGAACATTTTAATCAGTTTTACTTCCTTGGAGTTCTCTAACACAGTTTACGCTGTCATTCTGAAAGCACTTAACACGGAGAGTGTGAAAAACCACCAAGGCTTGTTATTGCCTTCACAATTGATGGCAAATAATTTTGCAGACTTCCTATCATTAAAATGTCACTGCTAAAAATTGAGGTTCAGCATTTCTGGTGCTAACCTGCATTTTCTGGCAGCAACATGGCATACCTGTTCTTCAGGGACTTTGGTGGGGGGCTTTTTATTTTAATGCACATGTTTCTATGACCTTTTTTTTATTATTATTATTCTGTAAAGATTCTGGATCAAAAAGGTGGTAGGAAGGTTTCCAAAAGAACCACACTGTTTTAATTTTAAAAGCTAAACATTTCTTTTCCAGTGTTCACACGAATACAACTTTTTTTTTCTTAATGGTAGTTTTCTCATTCCAATTCTCAAGAAGTTCCAAGCCAGCCTCCTTTCCAAGCACAACCACATTCACAGCATGCACTGATTATATAGTGTAATGGATTCAAAAAACATTTTAAGATAGTCAGATGACTCAATTTAATAATACAGGAAATGAAAACATCATTTCTAATTAGATCATATTACTGATTTAAAACTACAATTTGTGTGTTGTTCCAACAGTGTGATCTTGCAGAGATTCTAATTTAAAAACACAGTGGCTAGTAGGACACATGACAAGATCTGGCTAGATAGATAACATTCCCCCGGCCCATTGAGGGGAACTCAGGGACAGCTTCAACAAAATGTGAAATAAAAACACAAGAATTAACTCCAAAACACAAAGTAGGAATGTTCCTGCTTTTCTCCCTTATAAATAAAAGATAAATGATATTTAACGTATTTCAATCTATCAACAGTTTTAAACTGAACATGACCTGTGAAAGAAATCATTATAACTGTGTTTCATTCCATTAAACACAACTAGCTTATTGTCAGGAGAACAGCCGCCTCTCTGGGTCTCAGGTTCACTTCAGCATTTTGCATTTAAACTGCATGGATCACTGATTTGGCTCATTTACCAATGAAGGTAGAATAATATTGCAGAGTTAAAAAGGTGCTTCATCAGATTTCATTAAACCGGGAACACCGCTCCTGTCTGGATGATGTGCCCACATATAGAGCAGATACACGTGTAGTGATAAATAAAAAAAGGTCTGCAGGGGCCAGTGTGGGTCTCTGGCTCCTGGGAGAAGACTTGTCACTCTCTCAGCACAGAAGGACTATGCCAAGTTCATTCTGAACAGCAAGGAGCAAAACTCGAAGCCTGATCCCTCCTCACTTTTGGTAGCAACTAAGAAATATAACACACTCGGGCCCAGGATTTAGCTCAGTGGTTCTGGCACCTGTCTTGCAAGTGCAAGGAAGGGATGGGGGAGGTGGGGTTTGATTCCTGGTAACCACATACAACAATGCTGGGTGTGGTGACTCATGCCCACCAGCAATCAGAAACACAAACCACAGTGCCGGGCTTGGTGGCTCACACCTGTAATCCTAGCACTTGGGAGGCAGAGGCAGGAGGACTGCTGAGTTTGAGACTCAGTTCAAGACCAGCCTGAACTACAAAAGCGAGACCCTGTCTCAAAAAAAAAGAAAGAAAGAAATATGACACACTCATGCCGAAGAGCATACACAACATGCGCCTATAAAATGCCACAACAGTAAAACTCTGAGGATCATGAAGATGGAAGTACTCCTAGGACGGAAAAAGATTAAAGAACCTTCACAGCAGAACTTCATGGAACGCCTCTGTAGCTGGGCTCTCTCCTTCTCAGATACACTGGTTTCCTAAAACGGCTGGATTTGTGTCTCTACTGGGGCACCAATTTTCAGAACAGTCAGAGTTATGTAATTTCAACACCACTCTCCACCCAAGTACCAACAGTGCAGAGCTCCACATGCTGCCCCACGTACACAGCACAGTCTGCTTAGACAGAATGTAGGTCTACTGGGTTCAACTAAGTGGTCAGATCACAAACGTGGACTTATTTGAATATTTCAATCCATACATGCACAATGTCTGTTGGCTATAATCTAATAAATCATTTCCCTGACAAAGAGCACTCTGTCCCTATTAGAAATCAAGTCTGTAAAATACATATAAAACAATATTAAAAATACATCTGATGTCAGGAAGGAAAAGGGAAGGGAACTTGTCTGGCTTTGCTGCCTTCCCTCAAGTTTTTAACCAACATCTAACTACATCAAAAACCATGTGTCTTTTTTTTTTTTTTTTTCCTTCAGTACTGAGGATCGTACTTGGGCCCTTGTGTTCCAAAGTGGGCACAGTACCACTTGAGCTAAATCCCTAGCACTTCTTTTTTAAATTCAGATTTATCTTGCCACTATAATCACTAAAAAATTGGACCACAAAAGAGTTCCACTTCTCTGGAGAAGCCTACAACCCAGACCAAAGGGAGGATCGTTGTCTGACTCTAGCCATTCACACAAAGATAGGCCCATGAAGCTAGACAGAGCTTGTAGGCTCACCCTGTATTTTCTTTCTCTAAACACCAGGCTGTACAGTACGTGAGACCGGCACATGTTATCTCTGTTGACCTGTGGGAGATTCAGTAACAAAAATATCCATACCATCCTACATGAACACAGCAGACACACACAAATGTGTGGGGCAAGCACAGCCGGCACATACACAGATGCTTAACTTCTAAAACTGAAGCTCTCTCAACTCTTTAAGAAAAATAATAACATATTGTTGCTTTCTGGAGTTTCAGGAAATAACTGTGAAATGTATTCATCTCTACCATCTATCTCCCTACCCCCACCTAGCATAGAAAATGTCTGGCAAACATTATCCTTGATTCTCTGTGGCTTGTTCTGATTCAGCCTCTTCTTTTCAAGGAGTACTCTAAAGGAAATAAAGGTTGCTCTTTTCCATTTATCATGTCTGCTAATTTACTACCATTTTCTCCTGTGGTCAGAGGGATATAAAAAAGAGCTCCAAACACCCCATTAAAAATCAAGCTACAATCAGACTACTTCGTCCCCCCCATCCATCCACAGTGATCCCAGAGTTCTGATTTCCTTGTTAAAAGACAGAGGCATAATTGAAGCAGTGTCTTCACTTCAGATTGATTATCAGGCAACCCTTATCCGCATCTTCACTCGGCAATTTGAATTTTAATGAAAGTAAATGGAATAATTAGCATTTCAAAGTATGTTTGATACTGAGGGGGGAAAAAAGAGAAAAGACTTTTGTGTATAATCCATACACAAAAGAAAGTTTGAATTCAGGAGGGGCAGAAAGAGGAGAGTACAGTTAGTGTCTGCATCAGAACAGACTTAAAGAACTGCTTGTACTACCTGCAGGGGAACACTGGGCTCTTCACAGCCAAGATTCCTCACCTTCATTCTCTCTGTTTTAGCACATTATTTTATTATTTGCTACCTTAATATGAGAAAACAAAAATACAAGTGGAGTTGAAGTGACTGCCAAAACCCATGAATTGTAGAATTTTTATTCAAGATTAATACCAATCTTGCTAGGAAGGATTTTCTGAGATACTGATTTCTCCAAAAAAAAAGTGCAGTTCATCTATCATTCCTGCTACAAATAGATGCTAGCACCTAAGAAACACTCAGCACGGGACAAAATGTAACAGAGGAGATATGAAAATACTTATTGCACTGAAGATGGAAGAAAGAGACTCTATCATTTGACAAAAGATGAAAGAAGTTGGGTTGCTTTATTATCAGGGCCACCAGTACCATTTTTTTTCTGGCCAAGCTTAGCAACAGAAGCTGATTAGAGGGGGAAGACATAAGAAAAAAACAAAACTATCCCATCTTCTCCGTGAGAATTTACAGAAATATATCGATTTTATTTGGTAAGAATGGGATCCAAAGTTTGAGGCAGCCATGAAACTTCACATGAAATTGAAGTCCAAGTGCTTTCATCTCACTTTGGGGTCGTCTCTTGTGCTTTGTCCCTCTGGTGGAACAAAATGTCTAAAGAGAGAGCGAG
Source organism: Petromus typicus (assembly GCA_004026965.1). Taxonomy (NCBI): domain Eukaryota; kingdom Metazoa; phylum Chordata; class Mammalia; order Rodentia; family Petromuridae; genus Petromus; species Petromus typicus. Next base: position 8,241 of record PVIR01041365.1, read on the forward strand.
AGAGCTGACGACAAACACTAAGATCAGAGCTGAAATGGAAAGGCCACGTACCCCAATGATGGCGTTCAGTTCTGCCATGGTCACCTGCTTGGCCCGTTCCACAGCCTGCACCACTTGTTGCTGGTGCTATAAATGAAGATCAGAAACAGAATACAATTATTTGTTTTCTACTCAGAACAGCTTTTCCTAGTATGTCCTCTAACTTCAATCACATGCACGACAGCATTTGGGAATCGCCAGATTTCCAAATCGAGCCCCAGGTGGTAGATGACCAGGTATCTAGGTTATCTAGGTCCACACAATGCTGGGGAGTAACTAGGCCTCCGAGTGTGGGTTCCATGTCTGGGCCCCTTGAAGGATGCCCTCTGGTATTTTGGTAGACTGGGCTTCAATGTCAGGTTGGTGTGTACTTTCACCAGTGTCTTCCCTAGTACAAAAAACAAAACCCAAATTATCCTACCTGCCATATACCCTCTTTCTCTTTGTCAAGTACAGGGAGAAAGAAAAAAACATTTGTAAGGTTATTCCCTGTAAGTATTTATTTTTAAAGTAGTTTCCTGATATTCGTCATTGTAGACACTGGAAGTAAGGTCATTTCAAATTCAACATTTGCTTCTTCTGGAAATGTGAAAAGTGTTGTTTTAATTCTTGTCATAAAATGCTGCACTGAAGAGATTAAAGAAAAAAAAAAGACTTGAAGTATTCCAATTAAATGCAACACAATAGCTGAAAGTTTAAGCCATTTTTCTTAAAGAAAACTAGAATTGATAGTATAGGAAAAATGCTTCCAGTTATGACTCATTTCTAAAGAGAATGGGCAAGAACTAGTATTAGTAATCTCTGCTAACAATCAATGGAAAAATTAAGTTAGTGCAGAGGTCTCCACATGGGGGTTGTCACTCCGCTCACATACGGACACACCCAGGGTTTACTTAAGGACTTCCACAATGTCAATATTGTTTCTAACTAAGTACATTTGAACACTAGTACCAGAGACTCAAATTTAACCTAACAAACAACTCTCTGGACTTCTTTCAACTAGCTTTAGTGATTTAAGAACCAAACGGATCATGCAGTGTGATACTCTGTGTTGCTGAATCTTTTAGTTCATCTCAATTAAGGAATTTTGCTAAATTTTTCACCTATTTGAAGAGAATGAAAAGTGAAAATTCAGCTGTCATTCGGCTATGGTCCCCATGGAAAAACCTTCAAATACACATTTATTGATATTAATTGAGGTGACTAAATTTCTACCTCTGAGCTATGGAGGGAGAATAAGAAATCAATGTGGAAAAGGAAGGTGCTTTAGTATGTACAATGTGGTGGATCCACCCCAGGTTTCCCAATTTTGTGCTTACGATTAACAGAAAGAAAGGTGTCAAATAAAAGATCACTGCATTTTAAGCACTTAACAGAGTTTGAACATTAGGCTATATACTTTTGACTTAACGTAGGTGTTCCAGTTTCAAAACAGAAGCCAAACAAGCAACCCTGGGCTTTACAGACATCTGTCCATTCTCACTCTTTAATATTTGCTTAAGTGAAATAGTTCATTTTTCTTTCTGACATTCAACAATGGCTGCTTGAATCACACAAGAAACAAAACATCAAATATATTCACATCCAACACATGTATTTATTTTTCCACCACATCAGCTACTATTCCGTTTTACTTATTTGTTCATTTAAAACTTTTTATACTCTTACTCTGCCATTTCTCCATATTTATTCCTACAAAAGCTCCACTTAATCAAAAACATTATTTACTTTATAGTGGTGTTATGAAAAGTCACACGAGACAGCAATACAGAAAATATGTCTAGTCAAGGCCTTTCTACCTTGGAGGTCCTTCAATCCCTACCTCATAAACTGGATTTCTGTTCTTAAGATGGACAAAGACAGCTTAGGCCAGGAGAACATCTTTCTGGCCTGGCATTAAAATAAAGTATTACATTAAAAAAATAAATAAACACAGGCCCAGAAACCCACATCAATGACCCATAACTTAGACATCAGAAACTTCAATAGAAATTTGTGAAAAAAAAAAAAAAACTTTAAAAAAAAAGAGAAAAAGAAAGTCATGATTTTTGATGACAAAAGCTGAAGGCTAACACATTATTTGTATCTGCAGTTCAAAATTTTACTTCCCTCCTTCTGCTCACAAACCGTGAATCTGCTAATTTAGGGAGCTTCTGAACAGAATCTCCCAAAGGGGAACATCGCCTCTTCCCCTGTGTGCTCTGAGAGCACCAAACACTCTAGCATTACTCACCGCACAGTCGACACAAGACTACCCCCCAGACTAAAGAAGAACCCATCACTAGATAAGGCATGAAAATAAACAACACTCAGAAAGGAAGACGGAGCAAAGGATGACAGCAGAGAAATATAAACACCAGAAGAAACATCCCAGCACTTGACCCAGAAGCCACTTTTCTCTTTCTCAGAGTCTAACAAAGAAGCACTGATTCAGAAAATTCAGTGAGTGTTTATCTTCTTAGCACCCTCAGTTTCCCCATTACTCTTGCCATCTCTTCAAGTTTTCCTCTTTTTCCCCATTTGTCCTCCCCTCGACTCCTGCCTCATCTCATTTCCCGTCGGACTTCCTGCTTAACTCCTCCAGCACCTCACAGCGGTGACAGCACTGGATCCAGTCAGCCTGGAGAAGGCAACTGTCCCACTGCCTTTCTTATTGCTCAAGCTGCTCCCTCTGCTAGGAGCCCACTCTTCGAATGTTCCACCAGTGCCACCAAATAAAAGGCGGCTGAAGACACAGCACACAAGCCAAAGGGATGGTGGCAGGACTTCCGAAGAAACAACAAAAAAATCCAAATGTCTTTAAAATACTGTGACTAAAAATTTTTAAAATAAAAAACTCCAAGATAACAGTTGCAAAATTTTGTAAATTTACTGAAAATTATTATACACAAGATGAGTCCATTTTATGATATATTAATTATACCTTATTAAAGCTGCTTTTTAATAATATACTATAATTTGAAGAAAATAAGCATGATGGGGGGAGGCCAGTAAAATAAAATTCTATACATTAAATCAATTTCCTCTTCATAAAATTGTTTTTAGCATTTATTCAATATACAGTTGTTTCTACAAGATTAAAATCATAAGAATGTAAGTCCAACAAAGCCTACTAAAAAAATAGGACCTAATAAACCAACAGGAATGCAATAGGTCTTTTCATGTATGTTTCTCAGAATTATAATGACAATATCACCATGCTGACATGTTAGGCCCTTAAGGTTTAAGGTAGGGCAAATGCTATAGTGCTTCTAATAAAAAATCAGTAATAAAATCTCCAGATTATAATTTAGAATTTAAAAGAGTTGCACCTTATTAACAGTACAAGGAGGGATAATAAGGGAAGAGATATAAAGATAAACATGGATTTTTTTTTTTTTTTTTTTAGGTTTTCTGAGACAGAGTCTCGCTTTGTACTTCAGGCTGGCCCTGAGCTCAGCCTCCAACTCACATCACAGCAATCCTCCTGCCTCTGCCTCCCAAGTGCTGGGATTACAGGAGTGAGCCACCACGCCCAGCACTGTGGTAGGTGGTACTGATTGCTGCTGGATGTGAGTCTCCACGCCCAGTATTGTATGTGGTTACCGGGGAAACGAACTCGCGCCCTTGTGCTTGCAAGACAGGCACTGGAACCACTGAGCTGTATCCCCGGTCCAAGATGAACATGGATTTTATAAACAATGTTAGTGAACATTCCTGGCACGTGGAGATACAAAAGTAAGACAATACCAGCCCTGCTTCTCATGGAACTCAAAGACATCAGGCCAATTTTGGAACACAAGAATGTATGATATAAAATACGAGAGGCTATAGGAAGGAATGGCCAGCACACTTCCTAGGGCATCAAGAAAGATTTCATATTTTACTCATTCATGCAAATGTATATTAAGCTCCTGATGTATACCAGGCACTGTGGTCAGCATTGAGGTTAGCATAGTCAACAACATGCACCAGTCCCTGATCTCACAGAATTTAAACTCTACCAAGCATAACCATGAGTGAATTAATACTACTCAAAAGCCCATATAATTGCTACTGGTGGACAATGTCAATAAGAAAATTACAGGATGCTATGCAATTATTTATCAAGGAAATATCTTCATCTAATCTTGGGTCAAGAGGAGATTTCCTAAGGAAGCCACCCTGACCACGGACACCTAAAGGATTTGCAAGAGTTCTATCAATAAAGAAGACAATTTCAGGCCAAAAAAAAAAAAAGTGACTGGGTAAGGTTCCTGAAAAAGAACAAAGTTGGCTTCTCTGTCAAAGAAGAGAATGAGTATCTACCACTAGAGAACAGCAAATATGGGGACCCTGCTGGAGGGGCAAACCGGGTAGGATTCTGTAGGTTCTTGGGTAGGCGAAACACATTTGCAAAAGCTCTTTAAAATGGAAGAGACAGTCTTAATAAGTCAGATGAGTATGACAGGATGCACTCTACAGAACCATGTCTTACTGATGAATGAAATGTGATGAAGCAGGAGGAGGCCAAAGAATGAAGGGCTTGTG
>PVIR01041366.1:0-12946 GCA_004026965.1 Petromus typicus
TGTATTTCTCATGCTACATTCACACGATTGTGGTTCTCACTATCATTAGGCAGAGAAAGTATTGAAGGACAGTTAAAATGCTGTTTTAAAATAAAGATTAGAAGGAGACAGGAGAAGAATTTAATGAATTATTTAGTCTACTTGCTGAAAAATGATAAACTTGGAACTCAACAGTTATTTTGGCAGGATGTGAGCCCTTGCAAATAAAGTTCATTTCCTAAAACTACTTCAGATGAAACTTCTACCAATCAGGCTGCTGCTGCTTTGTAATAATCAGGACATGCCTTAGCTTCTAACTGCAGGCTACAATATGTAATAGGCCCAAGTCTCCCTGCATGTTCTTGGGTAGAGAATTTCTAACACTTGGTCATTACGCTCTTGAACACACACAGTGAGGGACTTAGCCTCGTTGGAAGTCCTGAGCTGGGGTTTGCTGAGGGCCAGTTCATTTGGTAAAAGCCTGCCCATGACTCATCCCAAAGCGGAGACACTGGCACTGCATGCTAGTGAGTTCATAGGATAATGAGGCCTCAGGAGAAGTCAGGACCAAGGATCTGCAGTAACCTGCAAGTAAAATAAAAAAGCCTCCAAATTGTCTTTTGTTGTAGGCCAGGGAAAACTTTTAACAGTTTTTATTCTCTCAGATGACAAAGCAATCTGTTAAGCAGGCAGACCATGCCCTGAAAAATGTGACTTTTCCTTTGAACACTGAAGCTTTTCATGGAAACCTGGTAGCCTTTATGAGCAAGCTGCTGTGAGGAGAAAGGAGCCATTTCGGAGCCTTAGTGAGGAAGCACAAGAGCAGACTGTCTTGTTCCGGAGGAGGGCAGGCTGCTCAGAGCCACAGGGCTGCCGGTCCTGATGCAAGGCCTTGGAGGAGTGTGAAGGGGCTTCAGGGAGCCTGTGTGGCAATGCTCCGTTGGCATTTTTAAGTATGGGTAAGCCATCCAGACTTAGCTTCTCAACTAAAGGAATACTAAAGGAATATTAACAGACTGAAAGTCTGTTAACTGGGAGCTATGCGGAGTCAGTGGGCACAGTACATTTGGATTTGAAACTTCAGGGAAGTTTTATGTTGCATTTTTATCAACTGCCCATGAATCTTGAGCTAATCATCAACTTTGTTTTTTTCAACTGAAAGACTTGGAGAGCAATAAGGACTGTTACGTGGGTTTATAAGTTCCTGTTTAATGAGGTTCTTTACTGTGGGGTCCCCTGAGGCTAAACAACCCTGGCTCCATAAAGGAAGTGCAAGCCGGCACGTACACAGCGGGACCCCTCCGGGCCACAGTGATTAAGGGAAAATAGAGACAGAGACTGCCCCCTATAAGACTGGTTTGGGGCGGTTGAGAACAAGGAAGTGGGACTGTATATAAGTGCTGAGAGTGCTGGCAATAAAGGCTTCTCCACCATTTCGTCTCCACGTGACGACCCCCGCCCGTGGTGCGATGCCAGATGAGAAGCCCTCGGGAATGGGACCCGACACTTTACAATCAGTGAGAGTCTTTAATAGCTTTAGATGTAGTGGGTAGTAAAGTAATTTAGACAAAGGTTCAGAATGATCTATTTGGACTCACAGTAGATGGAGGCTCCATACGTTTAACCTTTTTTATATCACTTGAAGAAGAAGCCCAGACACATTCAAGTGTTTTAGAAAGGTCAAGGACACTACTAACTTCTGGCAGTAGAAAGCGTAACAGTTCTGCCTCAGAGGAGCCATAAAACCAAGTAGTTCTTCCTCTGTAAAGAATTTCACGGGCCGGGGATATAGCTCAGTGGTTCTGGCGCCGGTCTTGGAAGCGCAAGGGCCCGGGTTTGATTCATGGTAAGCACATACTGGGCAAGGAGACTCACGCCCAGCAGCAATCAGTACCACATACCACAGTGCCGGGCGTGGTGGCTCATGCCTGTAATCCCAGCACTTGGGAGGCAGAGGCAGGAGGATTTCTGTGATGTGAGTTTGAGGTTGAGCTCAGGGCCAGCCTGAACCACAAAGCAAGACCCTGTCTCAAAAAACCTTAAAAAAAAAAAGAAAAGAATTTCACATGCCTTTTAGCTGGGAAAAGTCTTCCCGAGCAAACTTACTACAGCAGCACAGCACAGTGAAAAGCGTTCTTCTGAAGGTGACCCCATGTCAGCTGGATCCATTCAAACACAGGAACTTCTTGAAATTGAAAACTTTTGTAGATTAGACATGATCTGTTAACTCTGAGGGATGTGTTCCCTCATTAAAATTGAGTTAGTAGTAGACAGGACAGTCCAGGTAGCCGCCAAAATTACGGAGGATCCCCCCATGCTTGTCACGTGGGCTCCCTCTAGTGGGGAGACAGTCAGGTCCGAAGGGCTCAGAAACTGAGCTCAAGGTGGATGATCTCGCTTCTGTTGTCTTTCAACAGAGCTATACTTCAAAGTAAAGAAATTCTTTGTTTTAGGTTTAAAAAAAATCTTTTTAAGGGGCTGGGGAGTTAGCTCAGTGTTCCGGCGCCTGTCTTGCAAGCGCAAGGGCCCGGGTTCAATTCCCCAGTAACCACATAACAATACTGCACCCAGCAGCAACCAGTACCACATGCCACAGTGCCGGGTGTGGTGGCTCACGCCTGTAATCCCAGCACTCGGGAGGCAGAGGCAGGAGGATTGTGATGAGAGTCGGAGGCTGAGCTCAGGGCCAGCCTGAACCACAAAGCGAGACCCTGTCTCAAAAAATCAAAAAAAAAAAATCTTTTTAACTTTTTTCCTTTATTAAGTTTATTGGTACATTTTAGATATGCATTGCAAACACATTCAACCATGAGAATTTGTATCTGTGCATGATGTATATTGATTCTTTTTTCCCTTCTCCGTCCTCCCTACAACCCCCCATTTACATAAGCATCGTTCCTATTTTTGTGGGTTTTTTTTTTTTTTTTTTTAGGTTTTTTGAGACAGGGTCTCGCTTTGTGGTTCAGGCTGGCCCTGAGCTCAGCCTCCAACTCACATCACAGCAATCATCCTGCCTCTGCCTCCCAAGTGCTGGGATTACAGGCATGAGCCACCAAGCCTGGCACTGTGGTATGTGGTACTGGTTGCTGCTGGGCGTGAGTCTCCACACCCAGTATTGTTATGTGGTTACTGGGTAATCGAACCCTGGCCCTTGCGCTTGCAAGACAGGCGCCGGAATCAGTGAGCTAACTCCCTGGCCCCCCATTTTTGTGTTTTTATCATCAATTTTTTTCTTTCCCTTAAAGTAAACAAATTCTTGTTCTAGCGCATGTTTGTTGTGGCTTAAAGTCAAGCGAGTCCCCTTAGCCTTGTTCTACGGCTATTGGTTCCTCTTCCTCTAGGGAACATGGGACAGTACAGTGCCTCGGTCTGACCATTAGGAGCCGCCTGGATATCCTAGGAATGCTGCTTTGGATCTCACCAGTGACGGCAATGTGTTAAAAAATGTTGACATTGTGAAGTAGAAAATATTTAAAAGGAAAGAGGGTGTAGGGGTAAATAAAGAGAGGAAAAAGAATGTGACAGTAATAAAGAAAAAAGGAAGCAAAGCTTATATAATAAGAGATGGGGGGTTGCAGGGTGGGGGAAAAGGGGAAAAGATGAGAATCAAGTCGTCATATTCTGGTACAAACTCTCAATGTTGAATGCGATGATGATATGTATTCATAATGTACCAATAAAGATTTAAGTTTTAAAAAATGAAAACTTCAGACAAATTCAGCAGAATTTAGGTGAACGCAAGATGAAATTCACAAGTCAGGTAGCAGCTAGGCCAGATATGTTCAGAGATCCCCGTGCGGCAAGGGACTATATAGCCAGGAGATGGAAAGGATGGACAGAAACAGCCTGTTTGGTGCCAGTTCAGTGTCTGCTCATGTGAACATATTTCAGCGGATTGTAGCTTGTGTTTGGTTGGATGCTCGCCCACTGGGATTGGCCAAGTCTTGTTACAAGATTCCAGTCTCAAATTAGGTTGCCATTTGTTTACATATTAAATTAGGTTACTCTTGCTACCTACGGAAACTGCTTTAGGCCTCATCTATTCGGTTTAGCAAGTTGCGGCAGTTTCTTTGGAGAGAGCTCCAGAGTGGCTTCTGCCCGAGCATGGCTCAATTTTCCTCTTGTCCAGGCTTCTCCACTGAGGCTGCCCTGCGGCTCATTGCTGCTAATACGCAGAGATCTGGACCTTTTATAGCACTGGCTTAGTCTGAAAAGTTATGTGGTTGGCTGTTGAATGAATCAAAAATATCTCCATCCCGTCACCTAAGTGAACCACGTTCCTGTCGTAGGGAACCTTCACTCTGTTGGATATTTCTGGGGTTGTTTCCATGTCTAAAGAAGCACCACCATAAACCTAAGACGGTACAGTAGGGGAGGAAAACATGAAGGAACTCTCTTGCTTGGATTTTGTGCATATTCTATTTTGTTCTCCAGAAGAGAACTTAGTGACGAGGCCACATGTCAGTACAAGCTAGACATATGCAATCCTTACCTGGCAACTCTGTGTCATGTGATTTTGTAGCAAAAGAAGAGGTGAATGGACTAGGTGCATAGATAGCAGCTTCCCTACATCCCATCTTTTAAAATCATTCGGCTGCTTTTGAGTTGTGAGTTCCAAGCTCACCACGAGGGCCAGCTTCCTAGGTGGGTGCCAGAGTTGTTTGCACAGAATTCTACACCCAGAAAGGGCCTACACTGGATTTAGTGCTGTGTTATTGCCAGCTTGAAATTCTATTTCTCCCACATGCTTATTGTGTGCTGGGCCTATACATAGCTGTTGTGCCTACTATTTCTTTTCTTTTCTTTTTTTTTTTTTTTTAGGTTTTTTGAGACAGGGTCTCGCTTTGTAGTTCAGGCTGGCCCTGAGCTCAGCCTCAAACTCACATCACAATCCTCCTGCCTCTGCCTCCCGAGTGCTGGGATTACAGGCGTGAGCCACCACACCCGGCATTGTGGTATGTGGTACTGGTTGGTGCTGGGTGTGAGTCTCCACACCCAGTATAAGTATGTGGTACCGGGGATCGAACCCGGGTCCTTGCGCTTGCAAGACAGGCGCCAGAACCATTGAGCTAAATCCCCGGCCCGTGCCCACTATTTCTTAAGGTAACATTTTTTTGTCACTGTTAATGGGCTGTTTATTTTACACAGGCACACAGATCATGCAGTGCCGACCGCATTGGATTCGATCCTTGGCCACAGGTCTGCACATTCCTTCGCCATTGGCCCTGTGATGGCAAAACCCTTCATCTCTCTCTTATTGTTCACTGTGACACTCGTGTTGTCTTCAAAATAAAGAAACACCCCGTCTTTTCTCCAGTACAACTTCTGCTGTCAGGTCGCCACGGCAGGATGCATCTTCTTTCTGATGCACCACTGTCTGCCCTTCTCCACTGTGGCTGTCACCATGTCACCCACACCCACAGCAGGAAGTCTGTTCAGTTGTCCTTTGATCCCTTCACAGAGATGATATACAGATTTTTGGCTCCTGTGTTGTCAGCACAGTTGATCACGGCTCCCATGGGAAGACCCAAGGAGGTCCAGGACCCACCACGTCCTCGCTTCGACATACTGGACGCTGGAAAGAGACAGAAAGCAAGTTAATATTTTTATTTCACCCATTTACTACTGACTGGAATCTATTCTGAATGAAACGATATGAAAGATCATGTGAAGGGTGACAGATGAGTAAAACTGAATATTAAGGATCTTGTAATCCAATAGGAGAATAATAAAGCTGGAAGAAATCGTCATTCAAAAGAATTGTATGCACATTGCTATGAATATTTGTGACTGTCTGGGGAAGAGGACGCAGCCAACACCCTTGCGGCAAACTCCAATTCCCCGATAGTCCCACAGTTAAAAGATTAGTAACCAACAAGCAACAAAGTCAGAACCTTGAGGAAAAAGGCTGAGCCTGGGCTGAACTCTTGTTACTCTGAGCAGTGGCAGCCAAAGGCCAGATACTGCAGCAGCAGAAGCGGGAGCAGAAGAGCCCATAACCCGAACTCACCGGCGCCTTTATTTGGTACCAAGCCTTCAACCAATAATCCTAGCGTGCATAAGACCGGATGGTCGCGCAATAATCCCTGTAGTTGAAGGTTACGTACAGCACGGCAGACATCCTTAATCCCAGTAAGTCCCAGTAAATCCCAAGGCCAATAATCTTAGTTCAATAATCCTTGTACTTTAAGATCTCACAAGGTGAAGCAGATGTCCCAATAATCCCAGTAGTTGGTCCCACAGGCCAGGGCAGACTTCCTCAAGTCCAAGGACGTAAGTCCTACTAAGTAAGTCTTAAGTCTGAGTAAGTTGTCTGAGTAAATTGTCTGTGGTTCTGACAAATATTCACAAGAATGAATGTGGCCTCTGATTGGTGGTTGCGTCAGCCAAAGATGATGGTTGGTATTTTAAGATTTTAGCTTTTGATAGCACATTTGCAAAAGGAACTATTTCAAATATATAAAAAAGAGATTAATCTAGACAGCTGCTGCCTCTTTTGTCAATGTGTAACACATCACTGTTTGTTGCACATATTTTTAAAAAATTTAAACATTACAGATACTGTTGGTCCTCCTTTATATTTCTCTAATCTCATTCTCTTCATTTCTGGCCTAAAGGTAATCACTTCTTGAATTTGATATTTATAATCATTGTCAAATTGTTATAATTGCTTACTACATTTATATATATCTATAAATAAGATGTAGTACTTAGTATTTTGAATTTTATTAAAATGTTATTATACTTTATTCATTCATTAATTCAGCAAATATTTTATTGAATAGCTACTATAACCAGGCACCATGATAGAAATTGGAACTAGTGCTTGAAAGGAAATAAACAGACTTTTCTGCTCTATTTCAGAAAGACAGAAACACAATAAGCAATGTAAGTAAATCATAGAGTATGTGAGATAAATCCAAATGACATAAGAAAAAGGAGAGACGAGGATATGAGGGGAAAATAGTTTTGGACAGAATAGCTCAGGAAGGCTTTGATATCCTTACCCTTTTTTGCTAACCATTACATTTTGAGGTTTATCTATTTTGAGAAGTAAATTTCCATCGATTTCTTTCATTTTCATTTCAACATAAGTCATTGCACACATAGGCTATAATTTGTTTATAATTTTCCTATTGGGTCACATTCAGAGTGCTTTGTTGCTGTGAGAAACAATTCTCTGCGGAGCAGATGTGGACGCTTTTCCAGTCACGTGTGCAGTTTCTCTAGCTGGAGAGGACCTACGGGATGGCCTGAGCACATGCTGCTCTGCAAGGTGTTGCCAAATTGCTGTCTAAACTGTTTCTTTCTGTTCATATTCTGCAAAAACAGCTCATCACAGCGGGCTTCTGGCGCCTATCTTTAGAAGAAGCTCGCTTGTGAGGTAGCGTGTGGCAGGCATTTGGGAGCTTGGATTTGTGTGGTGTTCCTGGTACTTAACTGGTGAGGGTTGCTTACTGTGCTTACGCCGCAGTCTGTGGACCATGGTGAACCCTTGCTTTCCTTCTGAGAGGTGGAATTTGGGGACTTGCTAATTTATTTTTTCCTTTCCTTGTTTACTGGTGAGTTGTGAATGCTTTTGAATGTTTAGGGATTGTTTGAGTTTCCCTTTTGTAAAGTGCCTGGTCATATTCCTCTCTCATTTTGGCGGTTGTCTTATCGAGTCATAGCTATTTTTACAGCTGTATACTACTTCTTTGTTCATTATGCACATTCAAAATGTATTTTCTTCTTCTTGGTCTTTCTTTTTAGAGTGTCTTTGGTCTGTATTTCTAGTTTATAGTCTGTTTTTTTCTTTTATACAATTTTTTATTTGAATGCATTCAAATTAATCAACCAGTCTATGGTGTGTGTGTGTGTGTGTGTGTGAGAGAGAGAGAGAGACAGACAGACAGACAGACAGACAGATTTTTTGAGAAGTTGCATTGAGGAGTGTTTTAAAATATAGACTCTGGGGCCGGGGATATAGCTCAGTGGTTCCGGCGCCTGTCTTGCAAGCGTAAGGACCCGGGTTCGATCCCCGGTAACCACATAACAATACTGGGTGTGGAGACTCACCCCAGCGGCAACCAATACCACATAATAGTGCCGGGCGTGGTGGCTCATGCCTGTAATCCCAGCACTAGGGAGGCAGAGGCAGGAGGATTGCTGTGATGTGAGTTTGAGGCTGAGCTCAGGGCCAGCCTGAACCACAAAGCGAGACCCTGTCTCAAAAAACCTTAAAAAAAAAAAAAAAAAAAAATATATATATATATATATATATATAGACTCTGGCTGGGCCTAGTGGCTCATGCTTATAATCCCAGCACTTGGGAGACTGAGGCAGGAGCATTGGCATGAGATAGAGGTCAACCTGGATGACATAGTGAGTTCAAGCCTAGCCTGGACTACACAGTGGTACCCTGCCTCAACAAGATTAAAAAGAAAACAAAACAAAGCAAAGCAAAACATAAATGTAGGCTCTGGAGCCAGATTAAATGGAGTTAAATGCCAACTCCATCATTAGTGTGCAGTTTAGTTCTGTTCATTTCTCTGAGGCTCAGTTCTTTCATCTGTAAACTTGAGACAGTCATAGTTTGTGTTTATTAGATGGCATAAGGATTACTGTACATGATTAAATATATAAAGTGCCAAAACAGTCTGTGACCATATAACTAGTGTTCAGCACTAGCAACCAACATATTGATTAATTTTTATTCCAGCAAGATGAAAAACTGGGTAAGCTTTCTTGCAAAAAATGTAAAGTTTGGCTTTTCAAAAGTAACCTTTACTTTTCCTTTTCTTCTTCAATTTCTTTCCATTCCTGGACAAGTCATCCCTAAGGGTAGGTGGGTGGACATGGTCAGTGTCTGCGCAAGGTTGAAGAAGAGCCTGCAGGGCCTTGGCAGGTTGTAGAAGCCCAAGTGAGGTGAGGTGCATGTCCGTGTGGGAAGGCGGCCTGGGGTACAGAGAGAATCCATGCGGTGAGAGGCCCTGAGTGGGGAGTCACCAGCTGAGCAGGAAGAGGAGAGTGACATATTTTACAGAGTACTATGGTTTCTGTGGATGTGGCAGAGACAGGCTAGCATCTTTAGGAGCTAGACTATCATCCTGGCAAGAAGTAACAAAGGCCTGTATTAGAGAAAAGGTAGTGGGAAAAGAAGGCAAGAAAGACATTGGGGAACGACCTCTTGGTGTTGGAAATTTTGTCCTGGTGAATAGTAGCAGGCAGGATGGGGGTTGGGTGGCAGAAGACAATTCTGAGTGTTAAAACTCTCTCAAAGGGAGAAGAGTTCTATCTATAACTACAGGAAAACTAATTCAGAATCTCAGAGAGTGAGGAAAAATCAATAACAGAGTGTAAAGTTACTTAAAACTGATTATATTCTTCAGTTTTCAAAGTATACGGTAGTGGCAAATACCACTAGATATTCCAAAAACAGAACTTATAACATCGTCTTGCTTCTTCCCAGAATTTTGCCCAAGAATCTATAGTTTAAAATGAGTAAAGTTACAAAATTTTCTATAAAGCGTCTTAGCAGAAGGAAGCAGCATGGATATTCAGTCAAGCCCTCAGGCACCAGCTGTTTAGGGAGGAAATTAAACTATCTTGTGTGATATGGGTTGGCCAAGAGGGGCCAGTGTACCCAGCCCCAGTACACCTTCCTAGGCTGGCTGTAGTTACTTGTTATTGGGGGAGATTAGCTTATACTCCCGGGTATCAGTTGAATTTGGAGATCTAAAGTTAGTTTCTGAGTTTGGAAAATATCCCCTTCCTGTATTTTGTCTTACCTTTGAAGATCTTCTGTCCCAGCCACATGAGTTGTTTGAAAGGAAAGGTAATAAATGGCATGTAGGATTCATCAAAGGCAAATGAAACTATGTCTAATGCCCCTGTAACACTTTCCTTTGTCTGCCTGCCAGAGAAGGTGGACACAGGGTGGTCTCTGGGCTGCATCCCTTCACGCACTCCTGTGGCTCTGTCTGCGGCTGCTCCTGTGCTATGAGAACCGACATGAGTAGTTGCAACAAAAGACCACAGATCTACAAAGCTGAAATTATTCACTGTGTGGCCTTTTCCAGAAAAGTCAGCCCATCCTGGGTTAGAGTGTTAAAACCGAAGACAGGCTGGGTCTCCTACACTGCTCTGATCCCAGGATGAGAAGTACCAGATGCTTTTTGTTTTTTGTTCTTCGTCTCCTCTCCTCCTCCCTTCCCTGACACTTTGGCTTCTCCTTAACCGTCAGAGGATTGATGTGGTGCTCAGTACCATTCAGAGACCTCTGCAGAGCTCTGAGTACTGTCTGTGCAGTGCACTCTGCTCTGGGCAGAGCCTACCTCCTGGGACACAGTGTCTGAGTCTTGCCGTCTGGCCTCTGCTCTGGGCTTTGCCTAACATGAACACTTTTATGAGTGCTCATATCATATATGTCCAATATTTACAGTTATAAACCAAGTGAACAAACTGCTAGATGGTGACCTTCGTAATGACCTAGGTGCAAATTACAACTTCTTGGTTTCCTTGGTGCTCCAGGGGTCAGTCATCTCCCCCTAACACTCCCCCATTTTTCCAAGGCGCTTACGTGCCATGTGTAAGCACTAGCTGGAATAAACACAATCATCCTTGATCTAGGAAGAAGGCACACTGTGCCTGGAAATAGGTTTTAGATCATTGGACAGGAAGCTCCAAAGTTCTGAGTCCAGAGGTCATTCTTCTGGGACCTGTGAACTCGTGGCCTGTTGGAGAAACAGCTGGAGGAGGGTCAGATTGGCCCTGCAGGGAAGGCTGGATGGCCAACAGAGGAATTTAACTTTGCTGAGACTTGGTTTTCTTATGCATTAAACCAATGCAAACAAAACAATTGTATGGGGTGTTGTCTTTAAACACAGGTATTTCTGAGCTCTGCAAGCCCATCATTTTATGGATCTGAAGCTTTTGAAGTGTAGGTGTCCCAGTTTTCTAAACTTGACAGTCGCCTTAGACATGTTACAGTAATGGAAGTCAAGATCTGTTGATCTCAGAGGAAGTGCTGAGCACTGAGTGACCGCAAAGAGGAAGCTGGACCCCCAGGAATCTGGGCTCAGGGTCCTGAGTCCTGCTGGTGCCTGAATCAGCTATCCTTCAGGTCCAACTCTGCCATGTTTCCAGGTGAAATGTCTCCCTCTGTCCATTACCTGCGGGCCTCTGGGGCAGCACTTCCTCACGGGCTGCAGTATAAGCCCCCTGATCATCACGGAGACTCTGACCTCCATGCTCAGAGCTTTGCGCCCTACCTTTCCCTTCCTCTTCCTTTAGAAGAACCATAGAGACAGGTGAGAATCAAGCTTTTCCTCTTTTTCACAGCAAGAAAATTCTCTTTTTGAAACCGAGAAAAAGTCTAACTCTGCTGTCACTTGAAAAAGCCAGTGACTCAAGAGCCAGAGTGATGGGAGAAGAGAGAATTTTATTCAGTGGAGGAGTAAGAGCTGTGTTCAGATTTGGTGTCTCATTCCCAAGGTGCCACAGATACAGGACTGGAATTACGAAGGAGGAAGACAGGCTAAAGAAGGGAGGGATATTTGTGAATTTTCTGGAAATAGATAGACATCTTCCAGGAATTTATGGTGCTACCCTTTAGCTCCTATTATGATCTGAGGTTTCCTATCATGGAGGTGTTTTTAGCCTTGAAACAGGGGAGAGAGATTAGGCAAGTCAAGGTCCAGTTAACCCTGTAGTACAGTTCTGAAGAAGCATTTCTGAAATGATCAACACATCCACAGACAATAGTGAGTAGAACTTAACCCAGAAGTTAAGTGCAGAAGTGAGATAACAGACAGACAGCACGAAGACAGATGCTAAGACTTCTCATCTTGTTCTTGGCATCTACTGGACACCTGCAGGCCCCAGTCAGGACTCAGCATACTCAGCAGAAGCATCTGAAGTAACCTAGGCACTTGCTTTGTCCTAATTCCCGCTATAGAGGTGTTATCTCCCAAGGAATCAAAAACTTTGAAAAACAACTCCTCTGACCTGAACATCTCCTTAGCAGTCTTCTCTCTGAATTTACTCTATTTTCTCTTCCTCATCTTTTATTAATTTCCTTTACTAACCTAGACTAGGGGACTCTTTCACTAGATTAACACATCTGCAGGAGATTGGGCCTAATTTTCAACCAGACTGCTTCTCAAACCCAGGCACTGTGGTTGGGGCTTTTCTACTGCTCGTGTGTTGTGACTGGTTTCATAGCAGCCCTGCTGCTTTGTCTTTACTGTGAGTGCGTCGCAGGGGGTGGGAGAGATGGTTCTCACCTTTTTAGCCTTCTCCATTTTATTTTTTTTGAGACAGGGTCTTGCTTTGTGGTTCAGGTTGGCCCTGAGCTCAGCCTTCAACTCACATCACAGCAATCCTCCTGCCTTTGCCTCCCAAGTGCTGGGATTACAGGCGTGAGCCACCACGCCTGGCCCTGTGGTATGTGGTACTGATGCTGCTGGCCTTGAGTCTCCACACCCAGTATGGTATGTGGTTACCGGAGATTGAACTCAGGTCCTTGCGCTTGTAAGACAGGCGCCAGAACCACTGAGCTAAATCCCTTGCCCAGCCTTTTCCATTTTAAACTAAGTATTTATAGTTTGACGGTGTCTCAGATTGAGAAGTATTTGTTGTATTTTTTCTGTGTTCCGGGGCTGAAGAAAAAGACATAAATCCTCATGCTTGGAGATGTCAGGTAGAGTGAAGATACAAAGTGAGCTGAGATTTGCTCTCAAGGCAGAAGATGGATTTGACCTGTAACCAACTTTTTCTTTGATGCCTTTCTGAAGCCCTCACATCATGAATGGCTGCTCATCCTCTCTCCTTGCTTAGTCTGTCTTGAGTTGTTGCAACTGCTAATTTAAATTATATAACCAACCAGAGTGCTGCAGTAAGTTCTGACAGCTCTCTTGGGCTTTCTCAACCTCTGTTCTGACCCTGTTTAAAATTATTTTTCTGATTTATGTTATTAACAGAATT
>PVIR01041367.1:0-12784 GCA_004026965.1 Petromus typicus
AAGTGACTAAGTCTGCTACCCACACTTCTGAGCTAGTCCCTTCTCTCACCTGATAAGTTCTTACTTGTATATTAAGAACTTGACCTGTCAGGCACTATTGTCTATATTCTCTATTCACCTCAGTCATTTACTCCTCTCCTCCTTTCCTCATCTTTCTCTCATTTTCTTCTTTATTACCCTTGGAAACTGTAAAAATCTTTCTTAGATGGAACGCCATAGTCTACTGATGCTACTACATTTATTATCCCTTACAGTCATCATCCTAAATCCTTTATCTCCACTGGAAGACTTAACAGTGTTCATGCATTCGTGCTCTTTATTTCCTGTACCTTCTCACAAAATACTCTATTGGTTCTATGCCTAGGTAAATCTAAACTATAGATCTGACTATCTCAACTCAGTGTCAGAAAACTTTATCTTTCTTTTTAAGAAAGTTAAGTTCAAACCTTGCCGTGGTGTCCAAAGTAATAATTTTATTTGTACTTATGTTTTTCATGTACTTCTTACATTCCCTGACCCACTGTCTCAGCCGAACTCAATCATTTCCTTTTCTTTATATACATTTATACTTTCATATTTCAATGCATTTGCCTACATTCTTTGATCTATTACAGTATGTTTCTATTACAGTTCTATTATAGTATGTTTCCTTTTTGTACAATCAACCACCCAATGAAGTCTAGTTCATGTCATATCTTAGTGAAGCCCTCCTTAATTTTGCCTAATTGGAAATAGTCTCTTCATTCATCCTCATCAAATACCAGTCAAGATGCCACAGTGAAGGTAGGTTTCAGAAGTGATTAACATTTAAAACATCAGAGAGAGTAAAGCAGGTTACAAAAAAGAAGGCTAATGTTAATTGAGGGAAGACATATTGGGGATTATCAGGAAATGTTGTGACTACTGTATGTATGTAATATATGTCATGTTGCTTATATATATTAAAGATACATCCAACAGGATTTATTAATGAACTAAATCTATAAACTTAAGAGAAAAAGAATTTAGCAAGGTTTTCACCCTGAGCAACTGAAAGGAAAATGAAGGTGCCATTTATAAGTAGAGAGTATATTAAGAGAAGACCTGGGTACAGAATGGATGATGTTCACTTTGGGATGCCCTGTAGACACCTGAATACAGATACCGAGGAGGCACTTGAACATGCAGATGTGGGATTCAGGCAGAGAGATCAGGCTGGAAATGTAAACTATAAGTCTTATTTTCAGTAGATGGATCTAAAACCATAAGACTACATGCTATCTTCTTGAGAAAATCTATTCAGATGGAAAAGGGGCCCAGACCAGTTAAAGGGCCTGTGTTATGCCAACATTCAATGATCAATATTTATGAAATGAATGAATAAATGACCTTTCTTGATTTTTGGTTTTCAATTTTGAGAATTAGACCATATTACTAGTCTACATAAAGTGAGAATCACTGCATTTAAAAAGATGCAAAGCAAAAGTCATAACATAATTTATTGTAAAAAGGAGCAAGAAGAGTAAAATTAAATATAGTACTTTAAATTCCTTATCTTTGATAATAAGGAGTTTTAAAAACCACCGCTAATAACAAATATCCTGGAAGCAGAAGGTATTTAGGGGATTAAAGATAAATGCACTAATTGCCCTACATTCCAGAGGTGAAAAGACAAAAGATGTTTAAATGATAGTACATCTAGGAAAATACAGATATACTTTCTAAAGTCAAAACAAAAAACAGATAATAGCAGTAGGCAAGCAGTAGTCTCTTCTGACATTTTAAGTTTTAAAAAATATACTGCTTTCAATAATAATAACAAAGTTTAATAATGTTTTTGTTTGATCATTATATATTACAACCCTGAAGAGTTATTACTCAAAACAGTTAATCGGAAGACAGGCCTATATCCTAATTTAAATGTAATTTACTAGCTGAACTCAAAGTTTAAGACTCTGTTTTCTCTTTTGTTATCAGCACTCTACACAGTGTTTAGAGAACTGACACCTCACTGTCTACTCTTAACAAGGTTCCTACAAACAATTTTTATTAAAAAATTATCTAATTTGGGGCCGGGGAGTTAGCTCAGTGGTTCCGGCGCCTGTCTTGAAGGCGCAAGGGCCCGGGTTCAATTCCCCGGTAACCACATAGCAATACTGGGGTGTGGAGACCCACACCCAGCAGCAACCAGTACCACATACCACAGTTCCGGGCGTGGTGGCTCACCCCTGTAATCCCAGCACTCGGGAGGCAGAGGCAGGAGAATTGTGATGTGAGTTTGAGGCTGAGCTCAGGGCCAGCCTGAACCACAAAAGCGAGACCCTGTCTCAAAAAACCTGAAAAAAAAAAAAAAATCTCTAATTTGGTCTTTAAGTGTTACTGCAGTCACAGAGAAAAGAAAAAACTAGTACCTACTAATTAAGGCTAATAGCTGTAATATATGTCCTTTAATCACAACAACCATAGCAATTATGATTGCCTCTGAAGGTATCAGGCTGTATTTGATTAGTTTGTGGCTTCCTATCTTACAAGACGGCCCAGAACCATTTTTGTCTTATTTAACACATGTACAACAAAAACAAAGGTTCTCAAAGGTAAAAGAACTCATCATTAAATACACCATAGTACTTTAAAGATTTTTTTAATCATTGGAGGATAACAATATTATCCTCTTATCACATGACTAGTATTAAATATAACTTTATCAATTCAAAAAAGTAGACTGCAAATACTAACGATTTGGTTTGGTGAGTCCAATCTATTATATTTATAGTAGGTTAAATCCTAAAAGAAAATTAGTATGAAAAATCATACAAACACCAAGCTAACACCAACATCCTATTCATAACCACTGTGGCAAATAAAAGTGACATGCTTGATTAACTAATCCATTAAATGACTTTCACCAAATTACTGCAAAAAATACAACACATATGCTCTGAAAACATAGACTTCTGGCATCTTGAATTATTTTAAAATTTCTCTGTACTATAGTAACAATACTAATACCAGCAGTAATAAAAATAGGCAAAAATAATGATGATAACAATGAAAGATTAGTAACTAGACAAGCAGCTGGGCATTGAAACACAAGGACTAAGTTGGCTTAATGCTGTGTAGTCCAAGTCAGCCAGTAACAATGCATATAACTGTAAGGAGATAGATGAGGAAGGCATGCACCCAGGGAGATGGAAGAGACAGTTTGAACTAATCACAGGATCTCTCGGAGAAAAAAACAAAACAAAAACAAGCATAGTGAATTCCATAAATATGTAAAAGTGAAAAGAGGAAAAAAAAATATAGGTAGCTTTCTTTATCTAGAACTCTGCATCATTGGAAATCTAGGGAAAACTAGACCCTAGAATCTTATCTGTAGTCTCTAAATATCATTTATCATTAAAAGGTAGCAAGAATTCCTGGGGAAATGGCATATTCCAGATCTAAGCAAGACAACAAATGTATAAGAGGAGCCTATAACATCTTGCATTCTTCAAAGGAAAAAGCTGTCAAAGACTATTACATAATGGAATGCCTGAGGAGCCAACTAGAAGCTTAATAAAGACCACCCTGAGCAAGCTACAAATTCATAAACTGGCTTTTCATATTAAAGTCTGAGTCTGCCCATTAAATCCACAGTGGTCACTGAAGAGCCAGCAGCTGATGTGTGGGAAAGGAACAACTCCCCACACCACTGGTTACAGAAGTCTCAATGATCCATGACACTGTGATGTGTTGGATTGCATGATAATAGTGCAGCTAAGGGCAGCATGACTCAAACAGAAAATTCCCCTGGAGACAAAAAAATCAATCCATCAATCCATGCGAAGAAACAAATTTCTCATTAGTCTATGAGCTGTTCCTGCTAGAATATCTTATTCCCTGGAACTAGGACCCTGCTGTTGTCAGTGCTCTCCACCTCATCATTCCCTTACCCTTTTAAACTTTCTAGAAGCTGCATGATCAAAACATAGTGGCAAACTCCAGAAGAAAGTGTCTTAGCCAGACTAGAGCTTTGACTGTCTTCAGCCCCCTAATTTAGGCATGAAGATTTTGTCTCGTCTTTTTTCATCCATCTATCATATCATTAGTCAGGTGACTGGTAGCTCCCACTAGTCAAGGATGGGACAACTTAAATATAAGAGAAAAAAACAACAGCAAAAAGGTATAAAGGGTTTTTAGTAATGTAACTTGAAAGGTTAGTTAAATGACCTATAAATTTCACTTCATCCAACAACTACAGAATACACATTATTTTCAAGTACATATTATTTCCAAATCTGACCACACTCTGGGTGAAAAATCAAGTCTCAAATTTCAAAAAGCCAAAAAATACAGATAAATATACAACACAATTAATGTAGAAATCACTAAAAACAACAAGAAGAAAAAGAACAATAACCACAAAAACCTCAAAATTCCAAAGTTTTAAAGGTAAAACATAAAATTTTAACAGATAATGAAAACCTATTTACTAAAACTTTAGGTATGTAAAAAAAAAAAAGTTAGAACTATATAAAAGACAATTTGAAAATTAAAGACTTAATCATGCAATGCAAAAATTTGAAAGAACCGAGTAAAACAGTTCAGGATATGCCAAATCAAAATATCTACTGCAGCATATCATTTTGAGCTAAAATCATTTTTCATTTTTCTTCCTAAAGGCAAGAGAATCAACTCCCGTATGAGAAGTACCATAGGGAAGAAATTTTTATCACTAGAAATAAGGGGAAAGACCAAGGGAATTCTGTGCCACAAACCTTATTAGAGTACTCCTAATCTTCCTAGCCACTTATCCACAATGAACTTCCCTAATCCAAACTCTTGCCTTTCACATTTTTATCATTTACTGTACCACTCTTGGTCCACCCTTGTATTTAAGTGTTCAGTTTTAACATCTTCTTTTGGGTATTATTTTCTTATGGGAGCTCCCATGTACGTATAAAATTCTAAGATGTGTATGCTTTTTTCTTATCAATCTGTCCTGTGTCGGTCCCAGTGAGACATCCTAACAGTGCAATATGAAAATTTTATGTCCTCTGCAGCAGTAAATTAAAGTAAAAGAAAAGAAAGAAAAAGAAAAAAACAGTAATAACAAAAACAAAGTCAACAAAGTCAAAAGTTATTTCTTTGAAAGGAATAAAATTCCTTTGCCATATGAAACAAAACTGAAGGGGAAAAAAACAAAAATAGCCATAATATGGCTGATAATGGAGACATGACAATAAATCCCCAAACAGCAAAATTAAGTTTAAAGGAAGCTTAATAACTCTTTACAAATAAGCTTAAAACTTTACTAGGAAATGTCAGTAAAATCCAACTTACCAAAAAACTCTTTCTTAAAAAAAAAAATCTAATTTACTGAAACTCCACAAAAACTAGAACAGTGTTTCTGAATGCACAGTATCCTTTCAACAAAGAAAATCAGACTCCTAGATTAACAATTAACTTATGATTTTCACTCAAAATAAGAAGAGGACAGGACAGAAATTTACACAAATTTTTACAGACAAGTATAAATGAAGCAATATTACCCTGCTACAGTCAGATGCCACATGACTATCTTCAATCAAAGATGGACTGCATATGACAGTGGTCTCCTAGCATTATGAAGAACAGAAACATTCCTATCACCTAGTGACACAGTAACCACGGTAACAGTGGAGCACAACACATTTCTCGCGTGTTTATGAAAATGCTCGTATAAACAAAGCTGTGCTGCCAGTCACATAAAATCAAGTACAGTACAGAACACTTGATAATAGAAATAAATGATATCACTGGCCTATGAATTTATAACACTATATGTTTTGTTGCTAAAGTATATTCCTTTTAAAAGTTTACTGCAAATCACTTTATTGTACAGCGTCAGCAGCAGTCTCATACATCGACTCCCCATGTGTTTTTATTTCAAAAGGTCAGGGACAGTGACTGACAGATACCCTCCAGCTTTGTATAAGCAGACTGTATGATGTTTGCATAATGACAACATTGTCTAATGCGGGGCTTCTCAGACCACATGGCTGTCATTAAGCAATGCATGACCAAAATCTTATAAAAGCAGAATAAGCCAGTCAGACAAACAAGGAATTCTAAAGACAGGAAAATTATGAAATAACATAGATATGAAGAACATAAACAAAATAGGTGAAAATCAAATCTAAAACAAGTATAAAATATTATGAAATAGTTTACAAAGTATGTGTTTACAAAGTTACTTTTCTCTAAAATACGGTATTATAAAGACAAAATATATTATTTTAAAATCAATTGTATCTATATTTTAATTTTTAAAATTAAATTTAAATTAAAGTTAAATTAAATTTAAATTTATTAAAAATAAAAGAAAATTAAATACAGTGATATAAAATAGATCAAATTAGACTGATCTCAAAAATATGTATCACTTAATACAATGCAGCACATTATAAGAGAATAAAAGAAAATATTCAGGTTCACTGTAGTAGATACTGTAAAGAATATGATACAATGTATATTTATTCATCGTTAACAACTATTAGCAAACTGTAAACAAAAGGGAAATCTCCTGAATCAAATGAAACTGACAGGAAACATTGCATTTAATGGTCAAACAATGAATGCATGTTTTCCAGCTGGTGAAAGAGGGCCATTTTTTGTTGTTATTTTAATGTAACATAAGTAGATATTAATAAAGAAATTGTAAAAACACACTTCTTGTATGAAAAATAAAATAAAATTTTATAACAAAATTAGAGAATAACAATGAATAATCAACTGTGTATCATGATGTTAAAAGAATGGCCAAAATGTTATTCAGAATATATCATAGAGAAAAAAGATTCTCACAAAGAAGAAACAAAGGGAACTATCTTTTCAATGAACAAAAAGAAACTCATAGTATAAATGGAAGAAATTAGGATTTATCTTAAAATGCTTTTTGAAACAAAGGAGATTATATATAATCTCCTTTGAAACAATCTCCTTTGAAACAAAGGAGATTGATATATATATATATATATATATATCATATATATATATTATATATATATGATCATAAGAGAAACCATGCAATATTTAGGCCAGGTGTCTGACTTATTACACTTAACATTTTTTTCATTTTTTTGACAAAATAAAATTTCATAATCAAATAATCAAACTGTCTTTTCTCTGCTTTCAGTATTTTGTTTTTCTACTGAATATATCTGGTACCTTTAAAATTATATGCTTAAGTGCAGATTTTTTTTAATATCATGGCCATCAGCAGTCTTCTATGCCTCACTTATCTGTATGTCCAATTTTTTTAAATTTTCCCTGTGAAGTTTTCTGCCATTATATCTGTGAACAGATCTTTATATGTCTTTCACACTGTCTCTTGCTTTCTCAGTGACTCCAATCAGTCTTACATTGTTCTTCTTTGAGTGTTCTAGGAGCTGCTAGATTGATTTCTTATGGTCCCTTGCCATTCTCCATAAAATAATGCCTTTCCTGCTCACTGGCTGCGATCCTGTCCTCTAGGTCTGAAATTTGGTCCTCAATTTCATTCATCCTACTTCACAAACTTTCATTCTTGTTTTTGATCCCCTGGAACTCTGCTTGAAGCTGTTTAATAAAATGTTCCATTGCTTTTGTAATCTCAGATTCTATCATGTCCCTGATCTCACCTTTAGCATTATTAATCATATCATTCATTTTGGACAATATCTCTGTTTTCATCTCAGAGATCAGTTCTCATTTCTATTTTACTAGATCTGCTTTTGTTACCATCTCAGAGTCCTGATGATTGAGATTCAGTTTGCTCCATTTCCTTTTTCCCTGAATTCTCCTGTGATAGTGATCTTTGTATCTGGGTTTTTAATTTTTTTTCTCATTTCGATTCCTTTTTAGTTGCTTATATAGGTTAAATTTCTTGACTGCCATCTGGGCAGTGTTTGTTGCAAGTCTCTTTCTTCCTAATAGTCAGAACTCTTAGGAGATGGCTAATTCTTGGGTTGTCCTCTGATTTGTAATGGCCCTTAAGTAATTTCAGTTTACTGGCTGTAGTCAAAAGGATTCCTTTAGTCTTTCAGTGATCATTTTTTTTTGTTTTGTTTTTTTGTTTGTTCTGTTTTTGACGTGGTGGACTAGGCAGAGGAACTCACTGAGGGCCTCTATCTAGATTCCGGTACCACTTCTGCACTTTTTCACAGTCCACAGACATGTAGGGTGGTGTCTCTGGAGACTCTTCCTCATGTAACAGCCTTGTCCAGTTTGGTCCACAAGGAAATAGAGATTCCAAGGCCTTATGGTCACGCCCTAGTCACAAAAAAGCTGTGGATCAGAGTGTTGGGTTGATGGCACCCAGGTCCTTCTTGCAGAATCCACTGTGCAGCCCCGCTGTGCCCCAGTCAGTCTGTTTCAGCAGGCAACTGGCGCAGTCCAGGTGTCAAAGAGGTGCAAGGCTGAGCAGCAGCAAACAATGGCCCAGGGGAACCTTCCTGCCAGCACCTGTCGCACCTCCCCACTCTGCCCTACTGGCCCAGTCTGTTTCCACAGGCCTCTGGTGCAGTCCAGGTGTCAGCAAGGTGTAGGGCCCAAAATGATACAGTTATTTACACGTGTGTCCTATTTTTTTCAGTTATGAGTATGAGCTTAAGGTGCATCTATTTAGCTATAAATGTCTCAAGTTTATCTTTAGTTATGGCTGAGTAGTACTCCCATTCTATATTTTTTAAAAAACCTACAAATCTTTAAAACCATCGTCAGATGTCACAAAGTAGGTGACGATGCCTTAACCACGGGTGTGTTGCAGGCCCAAGGGCCTCTTCCATCCTTGTAAAAGTGGGTGCTAACTTTCTCTCCTTTCATACAACACTGTAATCTTTAATACACAAGTCCTTTATTTCCTTTGTTAGACTGATTCCTAAGTTTTTCACTTTTTTGATGCTATCTGAAAGGTGTTTCTCTAATTTCTTTCTCAGTGAGTTTGCTATTTGTGAACAGGAACGCTTTTACTTTTTGAGTGTTGACTTTGTATCCAGCTATGCTACTGAATTTGGTTATTAAATCCAGATGTTTTTGGGTTCTTCTATGTCATCTGCAAAGAATGACAATTTAACTTCTTGACCTTATTTATTCCTTTCATTTCTTTTTTCTTCTCTAATTCCTCTTGCTAATGTTTCTAGAACTATGTAGATTGTGAGGGGTGATAGTGAACACCTTTTTTTGTTCCTGATTCTAGAGTGAAAGCTTTCACTTTTTGACTGTTTTCTAGTATGTTGGCTGTTGGTTTGTCATAGATGGCTTTTATCAGATTAAAGTAAAGACTATTTCAGTGTTCTGTATGGGTTTTTATCACAAATGAGTGTTGGACTTTGTCAAATACCTTTTCTGTGGCTACTGAAATGACTGTGATTTTTTTTTTCTTTGCTCATATTATGCTGAATGGGAAAATACTGAAAACATTCTCTCTAAAATCAGAACAAGACAAGGATATCTACTACCACAATTCCTGTTTAACTTAGTTCTCTACATATTAGCAATCAGGCAAGAGAACGAAATAAAAAGGTTATGTACAAGAAAACATAAAGTTAAAGTATTATTATTTGAAGATAACACAATCCTCTACTTATATGATCCAAAGAATTACACCAATAAATGCTTAAAATTAATCATCAAATTCAACAATATAGCAGGATACAAAATTAAAACAAAAAACCAATAGTGTCCCTTTATACTAATAATGAACTCATTAACAAAGAAATGAGGAAAACAAAAACGTCAACAAAAATTAAATACTTAGGAATTAACCTAACCAACGGTGTGAAAGACCTCTACAATCAAAATTACCTCACTCTGAGGGCCTGAGACTTAGCTCAAGGGCACTATGACTCCCTTTGAAGCCCAAGTATGATCCTTGGTACTGGGGTGAAAAAAATGTACCTTATTCTGAAAAAGGAAATGGAGGAAGGTATTAGAAAAGGGAAATGTATCCTCTATTAATGGATAGGCAGAACCATTATAATCAAATGGTATACATATTTCCAAACCGATATATAGATTTAACATAAACCCAGTCAAAATTGCAATTCTTAGAGACTAGAGAAAACAATCCTAAAATTCACATAGAACCAGAACTCTCAGAAGCAAAAGCAATCTTGTGGAACAGAAGAAAAGCAGGAAACATCAAAATCCCAGATTTGAAGTTGTACTACAAAGATAATGTGATTAAGACAGGATGGCACTGTGGAGCAATGCTATGCCTCACATACAAATATATCACATACTTAGGAATAAATCTCATAAACATGTAATAGACTTCTACAAAACACACACAAAAAAATCAAGAAAGCCCATGTAAGATATTGCTGAAGAAATTTAAATAAATGGAGAAACAGAATATTTATGACCTAGAATACTTCCATATTTTAAAAATGTAGTTCTCAAGTTAATTCACATATTCAACAAAATCACAATGAAAATCCCAACATAATCTATTTTGGTACCGAGACATACTGACTTTATAATTGGTATATAAATGCAAATGGTAAAAGATTCTCCAAACACATTCAAAAAAGGAAGCACAAAGTAGGAGGCCTAGCTTTCTCAGATATCAACACTTTATATAAGCTACAGTAATGTACACAGTGTGATATTGGATAAAAAATTCAAATAACCAAAAGAACAGAATAAAACGTCTAAAAACAAATTCAAACATATTTGAGCACTTGAATTTATTGAACAGTTAGTATAAAGAATAGGAGAAAATGGAGGATTCTTCCAATAACTAAGTTAAATAGATATCCATATGAAAGAAAATAAAATTAAATCCCATACACAAACATCAAATCCATAAAAATGTACTTTGTTTTGTTTTCTGAGACAGGGTCTCACTTTGTAGGGCAGGCTGACCTTGAACTCATTTAGCCTCAGACTCAAAGTGATCCTCTTGCCTCAGCTTCTCAAGTGCTGGGATTACAGGCCTGGGCCACCATGAATGGTGCATGGCATTTTAAACAGCATGATGAACTATTGTTCTGAGCCAGGCATTGTAGTATACACGTGTAATCACTGCACACTGGGAGTTTGAAGTAGAAAGATCACAACTTTGATCCCAGCCTGGACTACTTAGCAAGATTCTGTCTCAAAATAAAAAGCGGTGGGGATGTAACTCAGTGCTAAGACCCAGGGTTCAATACCCAGTGCTGCACACACACACACACACACACACACATCTTGTTCTGTTTCACCAAGGACATTAATTATTCCTTTATCCAGAGTATGTACACTTTATTCTATCCATCCATCCCTACCTGATAGATGTCTCATTCATCAGACCCACTGTCACAGTTCCAAAGTACTTGAGTTCAAGTAACCTTTCTTTGGACCTAATATAAAAATTGTTCTATATAATAACTAGTTGTTAATTTCTTTCTTTTTTTTTTTTAGGTTTTTTGAGACAGGGTCTCACTTTGTGGTTCAGGCTGGCCCTCAGCTCAGCCTCCAACTCACATCACAATCCTCCTGCCTCTGCCTCCCAAGTGCTGGGATTACAGGCGTGAGCTACCACGCCTGGCACTGTGGTATGTGGTACTGGTTGCTGCTGGGTGTGGGTCTCCACACCCAGTATTGTTATGTGGTTACCGGGGAATCGAACCCGGGTCCTTGTGCTTGCAAGACAGGCACCGGAACCACTGAGCTAACTCCCCGGCCCAGTTGTTAATTTCTTACTATGCCTAATTTATACATTAAACTTTATTAGGTATGTAGGTACAGGGGAAGAAAAAACAATATAAATAGAGTTTGGTACTAGCCATGGTTTCTAGCTACTGTTACAGATCTTGAAACATTTCCCCAAAGGATAAGGGGGCAACTACCATGTGGGTGTTAGTCCGGGGTTGCAAAAAGATACGAGGCACTCAGGGATGAGTTTCAAGAGAAACCAGCAGAGGGAATAGCCTCAGAGGACAGAAGCCTAAGCCATCCTCCAATCACTCCTTTTATTATGCAAAAGTACACAGGAAGAAACAATTGGAGTTCCACAAAGTTCAACTGTCTCCCGCACTCCATGGTACTTCTCTGGTCAGATGTTCTCTCTTCTAGCTACAGCATGCCAACACACCTGCATACTCTCTTCTCAACATATACAAGGAGGCCAATTAGCCTCAAATCTGATCACTACACCACCATATATTCAAAACACGCTACATTTGCTGAGATAGATGATAAAGATAAATTGTAAATATCTGAAGAGCCTCAGAAGTCAAAATGACACAAGGTACTTATTTAATGAAAAACCACTAGAGAGGAGACTTGTAGTTCACCCTCTCACCAACCTCCTATAAAATAATTTGCAGAGGCCAGGGATTTAGCTCAGTGGTTCCAGCACCTGCCTTGCAAGTGCAAGGATCTAGGTTCAGTCACTGGTAACCACATACAATAATGCCATGGAGACTCACGCCCACCAGCAATCAGAACAATATACCATAGGTGTGGTGGCTCACACATGTAATCCCAACGCGTGGAAGACAGAGGCAGGAGGATTGCTGTGAGTTCAAGGCTGAGCTCAGGGCCAGCCTAAACTACAAAAGGTGAGACCCTGTCTCAAAATAAATAAATAAATAAATATATATATATACATACATAAAATAATTTGCAGACCAGACACTGTCACAACCATGAACAAGAATTATATGATTCAAAATATGGCTAATTTGGGCTGGGGATTTAGCTCAGTGGTTCTGGCACCTGTCTTGCAAGCACAAGGGCCTGGGTTCGATCCTCCAGTAAACACATACAATACTGGGCATGAAGACTGAACTACAAAGCAAGACCCTGTCTCAAAAAAAAA
>PVIR01041369.1:0-12788 GCA_004026965.1 Petromus typicus
ACTTTGTGGTTCAGGCTGGCCCTGAGCTCAGCCTCAAACTCACATCACAATCCTCCTGCCTCTGCCTCCCGAGTGCTGGGATTACAGGCGTGAGCCACCACGCCCGGCACTGGGGTATGTGGTACTGGTTGCTGCTGGGTGTGAGTCTCCACACCCAGTATTGTTATGTGGTTACCGGGGAATCGAACCCGGGCCCTTGTGTTTGCAAGACAGGCGCCGGAACCACTGAGCTAACTCCCCGGCCCCACATTTCCCATTTTAATCCAAGGCTTTCTTCTCAAAATCACACACACACACACACACACACACGCACACTATTGATTCATACATTGCTGTGTTGTATGTACAGAGAGTGTTATCAAAGAAAATATTTTTTAAAATTGATTTTATTGGTACATTTTATATACACATTGTGATCACAATCAGCATCGAGAGTTTGTACCAGTACCTGACAACACTTAATTCTCATTTTTACCATTCTCCTGCCCCCCCATCTCCCACCTCCTAAATACATAAGCTTGGTTTTTTTGGTTTTTTTTAATCATCAAATTTTTTCTTTCTCTTCTTTACTTATCCTTAGCACCCCTTTCCATCAATGAAAATTTTTATCTTTGATATTATCTTTTTTATTTCCAGCACTTTTTATTGAGTCTGTTAGTTCATCTCAGTTGAAATTCTTTGTTTATCTGTACGTTTTCCACCTTTTCACTAGATCATTTATCATTTTAATCATAGTTAAATGTTACAGAATTTCAGACAGGGGGAATAAATTCAAGAAATCTATTGGCCAACATAGTAACTGGTTAATAACAACATATTGTGTTCATGAAGATTGAAAAGAGTATAGATTTTAAGGATTCTTGTCTGAAAAAATAAATAGATGAGCCAATACATAGCTTGATCTAGCCATTTCACAGTTTAAATATATTTCATACACCATGTTATATACACATTTTTGTCAAAAGTAAATTTTAAAAATAATTCTTTCAAAGTACATGTTACATAGTTCTAACGGGATATGTTACATAGTTCTAGGGATATGGGAGTCTTATTGACAGGTGTTTTATCTCTTCAATAATTTCTATTTTCTTGCCTTTTAGTGTGTCTTCTAATTTTTGACTGAATTCAGACATCATATTTAGAATAGACTAAGGCAAACACTTATGCCTAGAAATGGGCATGCTTTTTGTTCGGGTCATTTGTGTGGGAGCTAGAATCATTCTCCTAACAGGCTGAGCTGGGTTGAGATTCCCTTGTTGCTATGGTTACCTTCTGGAAACCATCAGCGTCTCCTGGTAGTGAACTATGAATGTAGCCTCTACTTAGGGTGGAGGTGGGGTGCTGGAGAGTTTTCTAGGCCCATGCTCTCTCTACTGTCTGCTCTCATCTGTGTTGAATGCCCACTCCTCTGTGCTCTGTCCTCCCCCGCAGGAGACTGATGTTGACTAGTCCTTCCTGCAGGCTTGTGCAGGTGGCAGGAAGGTTGTCTGTCAAGTCATTCTGCTTCATCCTAGCAAGGCTCTGTGTCCTCAGACTCAACTCAGAGCAGACTTTTCAGCACTATCCTCCTTTTGGTTCTCTTATGGTAGCCAGACTGTTTTGCATTCAGAGTTGGTCATGGGTGGGAGTCTGTGTTCTTCCTCCAAAGGGAGAAGGCCACTACTGAATGTCCCAACAAACTTGAGTCTAAGAGAGTATCAGCTCCTCCTGTCGCACTGTAGAACTTCTAAGAATCTTTCCTCAACCACATTGTGTCTTTGCCCATAGACAAGAGGCTTGGCTCTGTCTCACCCAGTGATTCATGACTTTTGCTTTGCAGGAGGGACGAGCCCAGGGAAAGTGATGACTCCTCAGCCTGATGAGCAAGAGTTTGCAGTCCCTGCCCTCTTGGCTTCGGGCTTTTGTCCATCAGAAGGAAGGACCTGGGAAATGGGTGGAATTTATACCTTCCCTGAAATGCCATCAGCTGCTGCACATGTACACTGATCGTAGCTCTCTCCATGCCCAGTGAGGCATCGAGTCTCTCTCTGGAGCATCCAGAAGGGGGTCTCAGGAAAACACATGTGAGTGGATAGAAACCTAGTTAGTGATCAGATGCTCCAGCGGTTTCACCCTGATGGTGCTACCCAAAGCCTGACCTTCAGGATTCCTTAATGTCGCTGATCTCTTTCCTTCTTAGGCTCTTTTTCTGCCTGGGCTTTACCAGAAGAGAAATTATACAAATGTGTGTTTCCTTTCTCCTTGGAGGGACTGGTGTCCTTTTAAATTTCAGGTTACTTAATTGCCTTATGACCTCAGCTCTTTGATAAATTCAAGAAAAACTGTGATTCTGTCATTTATTCAGTTTTTTTCTCATTGTCAGGATGAGAGTAACCCCCCCATCCCCACCTCTGCAGCTTTCTACAAGCGAAGAAGTGGGAGTGAAGAACACTTTTTCAAGGCACCAAACCCTCCCATCCTGGATGGGGTCCCACTCCACACAGGGCTTCCTCGGTCTAAGAAATGTACCTTACGGGATGTTCTTGAAAGCTTTCCACTATTATCTTTTGAACACTATCTTTCCCCCATTTCTTTTTATCATCAGAGTTCTGACAAGATAATTTCTAGGGAACTTTGTCCGTGGGTCACTCTGTTCTTGGAGCTTTATGAGAATTCTGGGAAGCATGTCAAAACAAAGCACAGCGCCCCAGCAGGACTAGCATTGGTTTCTTCCATGCTCCACCAAGCTAGGGCAACTGTAAATTTAATTTTCTCTTAAGGTCTTTTGGACTCCACAGAAGTTTGACCATGAATTCACGTGATTATGTTAGAAAGTCTCAAGGTAACTCATTTTCTTTTCACCTAATGCCAAGATTGAGGAAGTTTCCTCCTCTTCCATATGCTGGATATATGTATGTGTGTCCATCCTGGAGTTAGGAACACTCTACCACTCTTTGGTGTCTCAGCATGATGTGAAGTCCTATCCAATTGAGGGTTTTTTCCTCCATCCTCCTCATCAAAACAGACAACCATCAAAACAGAAGCTCTCCTCTTCCATATTCTAACAAACTCTCAGCTTCTGCTTTCATTTTTTTTTTTTTTTGAGGGAGTTCAAGGGTTTCTTCTTGTATCATGCCTGTATTTCAAAATAAGTATTTTAAGAATTTCCCCCCAAATAATTGTAGGTGTTTGGTACTGAAGACCTCTTGGAGCACAGAATCCACTGTATGGCTGGTACGGGAACCTGTGTGTTCCTGATTTGTGGTGTGTGGAATGTGTGCCAAGACATATATCACTCGTCTCTGTTGTCACAGCCCCACGCAGGGTGCTGGGTCTCAGAGAACAACTGAAAGAGAGGGCTCTCCTCTTCCCTCTGGCAAATTAGATGGGGTGCGCTGTGCGGGCTTACTGGTGGAGGGTCTTCCAATCCCGTACACTTAATGTTTGCAGCATATGAGAATTGTGGAGGAAGGTGGAGTGTATCAGGGGTGTGGAAGACATCTGGAGCTCTGGGAATGATGTTAACAATAGTAATCATTGAGCCGGGGATTTACCTCAGTGGTTCTGGCCCCTGTCTTGCAAGCACAAGGGCCTGGGTTTGATCCCCAGTAACCACATACAGTACTGGGCATGGAGATTCACACCCAGCAGCAATCAGTACCACATACCACAGTGCTGGGCATGGTGGCTCACACCTGTAATCCCAGCACTCGGGAGGCAGAGGCAGGAGGATTGCTGTGATGTGAGTTGGAGGCTGAGCTCAGGGCCAGCCTGAACTACAAAGCAAGACCCTTTCTCAAAATCATCATCATCATCATCATCATCATCATCATCATCACTAACAATTTATTGAATGTCTGCTATATTCCAGACACTTTGCTGGTCCCTGAGGATAGAGAAGGCTTTGGAGACAAGCAAAACCTATATAAAGGCTAATGAATAGGGGCCATTTCTGTGGCCCCTGAATTAGCCAGTCCCCTCTGCATGAATAGGAAACTGTAATCTGTGCTGGATGGGTGCCTTATCATGCTCTCAGGATAATTTTATTTACATCTGTTTGATAGATGGGTTACTGAAGCTTAGGTGGAGACAGGTAAATTGCCTGGGGCCACAATAACAGGAGAGGCTGAGATGGCCCCGGAAGCCTGTTTTCTGTCACTGTGGGATATGGGAAAGTGGGAAGCGTGGGTGGGCACTTATTTTCCCTTACAAGAAGACTTCATTGGCCTAGACCTGTTTATCATGGGCCAGGTGGATTCACTGCCAGACTCCCGAAGATGCATGTAGCATGTGGCAATCTGGCGATGCCAACATTGATGAATAATGATGGTGCATGGAACCTACAACGAAGCATTTTGTTTGGTTGATGAGCAGTATGAAGATAGCAACAAATTTTAATCATTTGCCAAGACCTAAACTTTTTTACATAAATGTTTCCTTTTGGAACAGTTTTTTCACATTTACAGAATATTGTGTCAATAGTACAGAGTGTTCCCTCTTTCTCCCACTGTTTTCTCTGCTGTTAACATCTTAATTAGCACAACACATTTGTCATAATTAATGAAACAATATTAACTAATTATTATTAACTAAAGTCCACATTTCATTCAGATTTTCTTGATCCTTTCCTGATTTCTTTTTTTATTTTTAGTTCAGAATCTGATCCAGGATTTCACTTGTCATATTTTTTACACTCTCCCATTACAACACACAATGTTCTTGTTTTTCATGACCTTGGCTGTTTGGGAGAAAGACAGTTGTTTTGTGGAATGACCTTTAATTGAATATGTCCCATTTCTCCTCACAATTAGCTTGGGGTGATATGTTTTGGGGAGAAAGACCACAGGGAGCCCTGTTGCCATTCTCCACTAGGAAAACACTCTTTTCTTTTTCTTTCCATGCTAAACTCTTTGGAAGAATGTCACCGGGTGCCGCCTGTCCGTATAGAGTGGAGACTTGGTCTCTACTCCTCATACGTGAAGTAGATATATTGATTATTTGGAATTCTCCAGCAGGAGAATCTATGTCTCCCTCCCTCACCACTAGTGTTTACATCCTCCAGAGAGATTGACAGCAAAGCCAACTATTCATTGCTCATCTGCCCCCCTCACCAATTGGATGCCCTCAGTGCCGCCATTCCTTGTTCCCTGGGGATGCAGCCCGGGAGGGGCGCTAAGTGCAAGGCCAGCCCAGGTGATGGGATTGCCGAAGGAAATGGCTAATGTGTTGGGGGTGGTGTGGGGTTGCACTGCCACCTCCCTGTCTCTTCTCTCTGGGATGTCTAGATGGATCACAGATGTGGAATGGAGAGTCAGAGAGACTCGAGGATGGCCAGGTTGAGTGTCCAGCCAAAGAGAGATGGCATCGGGGCCCTGGCAGCACAGCATGAACTCACAGTTGATCTTTGTCCCATGGGAGTGATGGGGGTACTGATCACCTCCACATCTGACCGTTTTCTCCCTGCTGTGACAATGGTTTTCTCTGTAATTCTAAGTGAGTGCTGTGCAGAGTGCAGGGAGAGTGATGCAGATTAGGAGCCCGTGGCGCAGCGAAGCTGGTTCCTGTCCAAGGTTATGTGTGGGTCGCTGCGGTATGGACACCCAGCCGAATATCCCTTTCCTTCCTCTGAAGCACATCTATCCACCTCTTGTCAGTCTGGTGGAAAGAGTCCAGTTGTTTATTACACAAAGAGCAGGGACATTAAAGTTGGGAAATTTCCTTCGAGTCCAAGCCTTTAAAGAACATGCCCAACAAACCAATCCACTTAAAATGCAAATTCCACTGACACTAATAAGCAATATATATACACATGCATTTACACATGCAAATGAGCAGAGTGAGAGCAGGACTTTCT
This sequence comes from Petromus typicus, assembly GCA_004026965.1. Taxonomy (NCBI): domain Eukaryota; kingdom Metazoa; phylum Chordata; class Mammalia; order Rodentia; family Petromuridae; genus Petromus; species Petromus typicus. The sequence continues at coordinate 5,834 of PVIR01041369.1, forward strand.
TCTGCAGCGTTCTGTGCATGAAAACTATGTCCCAGACACTCCGTCAGAGAGGAGCCAGAGGCTTTCTCTTACCTGTCTTCACCAGCCTTGTTCCTTCTGGGGCACTCACCAGACTGGAGATGCACACCTGGTCCCCAGAAGCCGGAGCACCACCCGAGCTCAAGGCTCCGACTCAGCAGTGTGATGTGCTGAGTCCCTCCCCACCCCAGCCTCTGGGGCATGCCCTGCTTGGGTTCCCTTACCTGTCTGTTGAAACCTCCTTGCCTTCCAGGTGCAGTCGGTCTTCCTGAAAGTCCTTACTCATCCTTGGAGCCCAAATCCAGCCTCAGAGCATGTGAGCTCTTTATCATCCTGGTCTCATCTTCAGCATCAAACTCACAGTGGCCAAAACATCTCCTCCCTTTGCAGCAGAGCTCCAAGTTCCCAATGCCCTCTCTTTAGAGAATTCCTAGAAGGTGAGTGGTATTGGGGATACCACTGCCCACAGCCAATGATGAGAAGCTTTTTGGAAGGAGGCTGACGATGTTTGGGGAGCCCAGGTAACCAGCCAGCAGCCTCAGAAGAGGACCTGAGAATGCACTGATGGTTCCTCTCAAGAGTCCTGCCCTCTGACTAGCGAACTACTTTATTGCTTTACTCTGTTACTTTGGCCACTTCAAGGGGAAATCTTTCAAATGATTTTATACATTCAGCTGCCCTCCTGAATGACATCCAGCTCCACGGTTTTGGGGATAGACATTGTTGCCAGGGGTCTGCATAGGAATGTGATCTCAGGACCAGTAGACTTCCAGCTCTCCTGCCTCTACTCTGGAGGGTCCCGTGAGGTCTGTTTTGTAGGGTCTCTTCAAGAGAGTTTCTGGAGGTACTGCAATTCCAGGCCAATTCATGGAGTGGTCGGAACAACTTCTTGTTCTATATCTCTGCTCCAAAAATCCATTTTGTGTACTGTCCTCAAATAGAGGATATATCAGATATTAAACTCATATGAACAGATAGTGCCCTTGATCTCACCATAAAGTGTTTTGGATCCAAAACTTCTCTAGAGCTCTTGGGAAAAATGGGATGAGAAAGGCAACAAAGAAGCATGTAATTATTTTATTTGTAGCTAGAATCAACATATTGGAAATTATCACTTGATATTGGTTTATGAGTTGTTTCACATATCACGAAATCTTTTTCTGTCACATGCATTTAAATGTCAGCATGGTATTTCATCATATGACATTCCACAAACTGCTGAACTTCTGTCCCACTAAGTGGTTTTTCAGTTGTTCTTTGGCTATAAATAATGGTCTGAACACTTGGGGAGGCTGAAATAGGAAAATCTCAAGTTTGAGCCCAGCCTGGGCAACTTAATGACTTAGCAAGACCCTGTCTCAAAGCAAAAAACAAATCAACAAACCATAAATGGGTCTGAGGATGTAGCTCGGTGCAAAGGTCTGGGGTTCAGCCCCAAGTACTGTGATGATGATGATGATGTTGATGATGATGTTCTTCTGATAATGTCCTACACAAACATCTTCAAACTTTTACTACCCAAGAACTTTGTTGTGAGTGGAACTGGTGGTCGAAGGGCACGTTTATGAATGTGTTTAGACCAGTTTCAAATCACCCCCTGGCACACTTGTACTGATTTGCACTTCTATCAATTGTGTCTGAGGTTACAGTATCTGAAAGCTTCTACCGCATCCGTCCGGGCCCACCAGAGTGTGGCAGGAGCGACAGTGTCCCTGAGCCTCAGTGTACTGTGTTTGTGCTCTACACTCCAGACCTGCAGCTCCAGATGCACAGCAGACTCCCAATAAATACTGGTGGCTCATTGAGTGAGAGCACCTTCCCCCAGCCCCAGCCCATATCCTGGCACTCCTAGAGCGTAGCTGTCCTCCTTCCCCAGCAGAGACAGATAATAGATGGCTAGGAGCCCGCCGTGGCCTCCTCTCCCTGTGTGATGAGAGGCCCGATAAATGTGAAGTGAGCAGCAATATTTCCTGAAAGCAGGAAGCGGTAGAATCCATCATTCTACCCCGTGGTCCCAGCAGACTCCACGTGCTGGAGGGCTGGGGGTGGGGAGTGGGTGGGAACAGGACAGCGTGCTGGCAGACTTAGTCCTCAGTCACTGACCGGGAATTGGGCTTGCAGCTGCCTCTGGTAGGGCAAAAAAAATGGAATTTTCTGCAACATCAATTCCTGGTTTAATACACTCACCAGATGGGGGTGGGGTGGGGATTGTGGAGAGTCAAGAGAGGAGACAGGAGAAGGCCAGACAGCTCGTGCTTGATGGATGCCCAGGACAATTCACATTGCGATCCCTGGGGATGGTCCTGGTGTTTCACATGACTCTGCCCTCTTCTTCCCTGCCCCTCCCATCCTCCCATGGTCTGGCTCCCTGGGTTCCCAGGAGAGTCGGGGAAATGGCAAATGGCTGACAACTAATGTCCAGCAAATCACAGCTGGAGATGCTGCTTCTTCTACTTTGTTGTGGTCAGCATTTCTGCAGCACAGATACTGGGCTTCTTTATCCCAGGCTGAGCTCACTGCAGAGGAGGCTGCATTGTCTGGTAAGGGTCACAGCCAGGCCCTGGAGGAAGTGACTCCCATCTCCTCTCACTGCTGAAGGTCCTGCTCTGGTCTGTGTGGTGCTTGTGTTAATGGCCATGTGGATGGCTTCTCTGTATCCAGGTCTTTATTATGACCTCCATGTACCCTCATAGTCTTAGCATGGTCATGTGACTTGTGACCAAATGGATAGTAATCATCTTTACTCAATCAGAATTTGACCAAGTTCTTATGAATTTCCAGCATGTATACAGCACATGCATTTTCCCTGTGTGCTGTGCATCCACCATGAAAGCATGCCTGTGCTAGCTTGCTGGAAGGGTGTGGGAGATATACAAAGGAGAACTAGACAGTCACAGATCAGGTCATTTACACACCAACCAACTGGCCACTGAGTACAGGTGCACTGGTCAGCCCAGCTAAGATCAGCTGATATCAACTGGACCTAGCTGACCTGAAGATTTAGTAGAAATAATACCTGGTTATTGTCCTGGGCTACTAAGTGCTTGTTATGCAGCAATAGCTAACTGATGCATCTACCTTCCCTTTACATTAAAAGCCATTCCAAAGAGCAGTCTGAAGGGATGGAGATTGGACCCTAGAGGACGTGTAACCTGGGAAGTCACATTAAGTCTCTGATGCCTTTTTGTGAAGTGGTCCTAGAAGTAGTTGACAAGGATGCAAAGAAATGATTATAGGTGTTGAGAGCTGCTGAGATCCTCTTAAATTCCACTTATTCCCAGTATTTTACTGCTTTTCATCAAATTGCATAAACAACACAGGCTCACTGCAAAGACAAAGAAAATAGTAGTTTAGAAAGTTAAAAATTACACTTTACTATACCTCCTCCTACTGCTTCTCATCCCATTTCATTCCCTGGAGGGAACAATTGTTAACAATTACATGCATATCTTGCCAGATATTTTTCATCGTACACATTGACAAATAAAGGTATGGTTTATTTTACAAAAAGGAAATGATGATAAAGCACTATTCTGAGACCTGCTTCTTTTATTTAATGGGCCTCCGACAAGTCAACCTCATTCATTTTAATAGATGCATGAGGTTTGAGGGCATGGATATTCTACAATTTAACCACCTCCCAGATAAATGTTTGGAATGGTTTAAATCCTGTTAATAAAACTGAAATGAGCTTCTTTGTATATCACATCTTTGTGCATAAATGGTGATATTTCCGTGGGATATATATCTAAAAGTGGAATTCCTCACTTTTTTTAAGTGTTAAAAATTTCCTCAACTTTTCATTTTTGACTTATATTGCCTCAAGAAAAGGGAATGGGCTAAGTATGATCATCCTCATATCCTCATCAACTTTGTCCAATATCAGTCTTGTAAACTTTCTGCCAATTTATTGGGGAAACAAGTACTAACTTGTTTTAAGTTATTTTTATTGTGAGTGAGATTGAAATAGCTTTAGATATTTATTGGCAATTTGCATGTCTTTTTGGTAGAGTGCTTTATATAATTTGACTATTTTCTCTATCAGCTTATAATTACTTTCTTATTTAATATGACAGGTCTTTATATATTCTGACTATAAACTTCTTGTCCTATGTGTCCCAAACTTTTCTAAGTTCATTATGTTTCTGTCTCTTAGACAAGCTCATTAAAAATCCAATACTATGAGTCTTAATTCTCTCCCTGTGCATCTATTGTCTCTCTGTTTGAATATTGTAGTTGCAAGGTGGAAACTGAAGAGGAGGAGTAGGAGAGAGGAAGGAATGTTTGCAGCCTGTATTGGTCCATTTTCCATAACTATAAGTCATTAGAAATATCTTGACACTTTATAAGGAAGGGGGTTGTTTGCTCCACAGTGCTGAAGTTCGAGGGCATGGCACCAGGACAGCTTGGCACTAGTGCAGACTTCATGGTGAAAGGCATCACGATGACAGGAGTGTGCGCGTGTGAGAGAGAGATCCCATGAGACTGGAATCCTGTGACTGGTTCAGGCATCAAGCTCACTCTTTCATAACAACCCTCTCAAGAGAAGTAGGGCCCTCAGTGATCCAATGACTTCTCAGTGCCTCCACCACTTCTTACATCACCATGCTGGGGACGGAACTTACAGCACATGAACCTGGGATGGGATGAGCTCAGACCATGTCCAAACCATGCTCCACCCTTCCTAAGAATGCTAGGAGGCTAAAATCCTCTCTGGGATCAGCCTTGGGAATGACATGACTGAAGGGAGGACACAGTGCATTTACTGCCCCATCCCGTGGCTTCTCAGCCCAGCTTGAAGTTGACCTGCCAATAATGGCCTCCTACCTTGGGTTCCTGTGGCTCTCTGCTTTCTTTTTCCAATCTCTCCCCAGTGAGTCTGTCCATGCTTCATGCAGGACAGCCTACCGTGCCAAGGAGTCTAATACCTCCGAGGTACCTCAGCCGCCCTGGCACAAGAATCAGAGGGTACAAGGTCAGCTCCTCCTCCTGGGGGCAACAGTCTCAAAGCATGTTCTCAGGATCCCTGAGCAGACCCCAGTGGACTGAGTTCTGGTCACCTACTGTGGTACTCTATTATTTCTCTCCCCGCACTGCCATGTCTTCCCCTCCCAGTAATCGGTGCTTCTTGGTGTCACCACACAAAGGAGCCAGCAGCACCTTCAAGCCCTCGCCCCACGGTGTCCTTTTGAGGGAACAAGAACTCAGGCAGGAGAGGAGAGCGAAGCCCTCTGTGGGCTTTGCGTGACCTTGGCTACCCTTCTGTAAGGCTGACATGTGAGTGACTTCCTTGAGACCCAGAGTTGAAGCTGCAGCATGTTTCTCCCCCACTGGGAGTCTTTAGCTGGAAGTCACTGGACCGAAGAAAATTTCCCCTTTGTCTCCTGAAAGTTTTGCTGAAATGAATGGGCAAAAATCAAATAAACAAGAGAAAAGGCATTTTGGTTTATTAACATGCACATGTACACGGGAGTCACATGCGATACAGAACACAAGGTAGGGCCAGATGGTTGAGGCTTAAGTATCCTCTTTCCTAGGGAGATGGAAGTGAGGCCTGCAGGCAGTGCTGGAGGGAAAGTGCATGATTGCTGGGGGAAATGAATAGTCTGTAGAACAACCACTGGACACTGTTCCTCTGGGCTCTTAGGATGGGGCTTGGTTTTCACTCTGCTCAGCTAGTTCATCATTCCTAGCTAGTGAGATTTCTTCAGCATTCCTTTGGCGAGGTGCTTTCGATAAAGGAACTTCAGAGAAAACTCCTCTCTGTGCTGCTTGGAAAGAGAGGATCATAGACGACTAAAAATTAGGATGCTGAGAAAGGTCAGAGACCTCAATCCTGAGATTATTTCCCCAGCTTAGCTAGTCAAAGTGCGACACTTTCTGAGCCTCGGCAAGTGCACTTCCTATTCTTCTGCCAGTTTGGCAGGAGGGAGGATCACTAGCCAGACAGCTAAGGGCATCATTTATCAGACTGGGCCCAAGGCTGGGACATGCAGAACCCGGAAGTCAGAGCCACAGAAGGGGATGAGGGCAGTGGGGTGGAGGAAGCCAGGCATGGCGCTGACTGGAAGAGAGTTCCCAAAAACTGCATGTTTTCTTGGGTGAAGGTAGGATAAAATAAATAAAGATAGGTAGGAAGGAGACAAGGAAAATTGTAATCTTCAAATTGTACTTTGAAAAACATTGCCACTTCAGGGCACAAAGTTAGCCAAGGTCATCCATATCGGTACTCCACATCTTTCCTCCCTAGGTTTATTTGTTCTCATCCAGGTCTATCACACCCGAATCCCTACAGATACCCTAAGTCCATAAATTAACCTAGTCGGTAAACTAAAAGTAGAAACCTTCATCCAATTAAGATGGAAAAACAGATTCAAAGGGTTCAAAGAATGTTTTTGGTAAAACAGCGTAGGTCACCCATTTAAAAGGATGGTGTGTCTAAGAACACACATATATCCCCAACCCAAACTATAGCGTGTTTCTCTCCAGGGGCCACGCTATGTCTTCTGAGTGTGGCTTCTTACCTGTACCTAATAATACCTGTCTGTGGCTCTCCCTGACACTTTCTGCCTTTTTTTTTTTCCTATGCTGAGTCAAGAACCTACTTGGTGAGCCAGAGTTGAGGTTTCTGTTTCTTCCGTGGCTAGAGGAGAGACAGCATCTGGCTCACAGGTGTCCTTGAGTGTCAGCCCCCTCCTGAGAAGCCCAGTTGGGTAGCTGGATGAACAAGGCCAGCAGCTCACGGCTCAGATTGACATTTCTGCCAGAAACCTCTTTTTGGGGCAAGGGCTTCCTAAGCAAATAAACAAGACATTCTGTTTTACTGTCTCCCAAACCCACAATACAGTCCTCCAGACTGGTAGGCTGTGGCAATGCATGACCTAAGCCTACTTGATCACAATCCTAACACAAACATAGCTTCCTGAATTCAGGGACT
>PVIR01041370.1:0-12786 GCA_004026965.1 Petromus typicus
GAGCCTTTGCCTGAGCCTGAGATTAAGGGTGGCATACTAATTAATCTTGCAGAGGAATTTCAAGGTTGTTTAATATTGAGGTGTGGTATGGCTACTGGTAGGGGATTTTAGCCAGATTTACATTGAGAATTGAGAGCAAAGAGCCCTGAAGAGTGATTAAAAATGTTGTGAATTTGGCCAGAAAGGAGGCCCCCATAAAGATGTGGACTGCAAAGATAAAGTAGGGGAGATCTTGACAGCTGAGAAGAATCAGGAGAACAGAAAAGATGGTCTAAGGATATCACAAGAATCAGCAGGAATCCAGCTTTTGAAGCCTCAGTGTTGCAAAAGTTGAAAGGCTTTGCTTTGAGAAGAGAATCTGAGACCCCTCTGTTTTAGAATGGCAACAGCCTAGGGATGTTGTTCCTTCGGTTTGGCTCATCAACACCCGATCCCTAAGCCAGGAGAGAAGGAAGCCTATTTATCAAGCTCAAACTGATAGCAAACATGGGCATCACTTGGTGATAGTTCTAGATGTATGCAGAATATAAGAGTTATGGGGTCAGGAAGGCTCCACTTTGATTTCAGAAGAAGGCATTGGGGGTCAGGGAGTGTGCTCCTGACTGGGCAGTGTATGAAATTGTGAAGCCAGCACTGCAGTCAAGACCCCAGAATATTTGAGAAGCCAAGAATGTGGGTCAGTGAAAGAAAGGTGCAAGAGTAAGCAGAGCCAACCAAAGAAAGAATCCATGGAATCTACAACCACTGGAAGTGCTGTAGAGCGGGAGTCATCCAAGCCCTTTGAAGTTCACATATTTGCCACAGATTGTCAAAGATGCTGGAAATAGATCTGTAAGATTCAGTGTTAGCTCTGCTGGATTTTTGTCTTGCTTTGTTTCTCCCCCTTGCTATCTCCCTATTTGTAACTTTTGGAATGAAAATGTATATCTGCCACTATTGAACTTTGGAAGTGTTCAACTTTGTTTTGTTTTGTACAAGGGTTTGTAATAAGAATTTACCTTAAATCTCAGAGAATGCCTTGGACTTGGACTTTTTAGTGATGTTGAAACTGACAGGACTTTGGTGACTCAAAGAGATGAACTAAATGTCTTGGGCATAAAGGCGCATGGGTAAGTTTTGGGGGCGTGGTCAGGGATGCAATATTATGGCTCATACAATCAATGATGTTCCCCAAAGCTTCATATGATCATAAATAAGGATTTATCACATGTGGCTGGATCTGGAGTGTGTGACACTAGGATTGATTCATGGGTTATTGCTAGGATCAAGTGTCCTAAGATAAAGTGTGTGAGTGCTACTCGCCCTAAGTTGCTTTGATAAGATATAAGGAAAAGAAATAATGGTCATTTTCTCTTGTCCTTTTGTTATACCTGCCCATCATGAACTGTTTCTCCTCTGCAGTGTCTGTCTACCATTCCACCCTAACCTAGAATAAGCTGATTGGGATCTGAAACCTCTACAAACTGTGAGTTAAATAAACCATCCCCCTCTAACTTGAGTGTAGAATATTTTTTGTCAGCAAGAAGGAAAATTTACTAGAATACTTTGTGAAAGATCCTGATAAGCGAGTAAGAGAAGAAACGATTTACTTAAAACTGCATTAGCAGATTGTTCAACAAAAGACTACTGCCTACACAATACAAGGAAGCTTCACAATTCGACAGTAAAAACTGAAATAATTCAACTAGAAAAGAGACAAGATGATGAACAAACATTTCAGTGAAGAAGAGTTTAGATGCTTACTCAGGATGTGAAATTGTACAATAATAATTAATCAAGAGCTAGCACTATAAATCTATGATAATTGTTAAATTAAAAATAGTAGCACCACCAAGTGCTGGTGAAGGTAGGAAGAGGCTGGGTCACTTACACACATTATGCGAAGGGAACGTACAGTGATAAAGCTTCTCAGGAAACAGACTACAGGCTGTCACTTACCAAAGGATATTGCAGTTAAAGAAGGTACTATATTACTTGTCATTTAAAATTACAGCAATACAAATATGTATAGTATGTAGTGCTTGATAATGAAAAACTATTATGTAACTGGTTTATCTTACTATTCTATATTTTACTATTATATGTAAGAAGGAAAAAATAAAATATTTATAACATAATATTATACTTTTAAAATTTGAGGGATTAGGCATTCTTTAAGAATGTTTATGGTATATGCCAGGTGTGGTGGCTCATGCCTATAATTTCAACACTCAAGAGGCAGAGGAAGGAGGATAGCTGAGAGTTTGAAGCTAGCCTGGGGTAGATAGTGAGTTCAGGGCCAGGCTGAACCACAAAGCGAGAACATGTCTCAAAAAAAAAAAAAGAATATTAATGGTAGAAACAAATAGAAAATATGAATATTTTATTAAAGGTATTTAAATAGATTGCAATAATTTTAATACAATATACATTATATGAGGATTCCTGGTAGTTCAAGAACAAATACATTCTAAAAATTTCTTTTACTTTCATCTCAGAGATCAGTGTTGATTTCCATTTTACTAGATCTGCTTTGGTTACCACCATTTCTGAGGACCCTGGAGACTGGGCTTCAAAACTCTCTATTTACCTTCCCTCTGTGTTACCTGGAGGTGAGGATCTTTGTATCTGAGACTTTGAGTGTTTCCTGATTTCTGACCTGACCTGTTTTCTGGTGCTTTTTGTTGCAAGTCACTTTCCTCCTAATAGTTAGGAACCTTATAATATCAGTGTATCCTGGGTTGCTCTTTACAGTCTGTATTGGGACCTAAAGAAAAACCCCTAGTTCTGGCACACCATATGAGGCACTCAATCAATACAGTCAGAACACCTTGTCCCATCTGCTTAGTGAGGCAGGAAGGCTCTGGCTACTGCACTGCTACAATGGCTCTGCCTGAGGTTCCAGTGGCCCCACCTGCTTACCAAAACAGAGTCTCTGGGCTCACTTGTGCAGTTGGCCTGCAGCCCAGTAGGCTGTAGGCCCTGTGTGGCTGCAATGGTAGCGGCTGATGTTCCAACAGGCTCACCTACTCACCAATACAAGGTAAATGGATGTGCTTCTGCAGTTGCTGTGGAGAAAGTCAGACTCTGACATCCTAACCTCAGTCCCTGGGCATTCTTCTGGCATGGGCCTGGAGGCCAGTAAGCTTCAAACCCAGCGCAAATAAGGTGACATAGATTGGGTAGCGAAGTCACCATTTCCTGAGCTGCCCTCTGCTAAACTCGGTCCTTGGGTGCTCTGCCAGCATGGGCCTGGAGAGCATTAAGCTTGAAAAATGGTGCAGATTCTGTGGTGCAGTAGCCATTTCCAGAGCCACCCACTGCTAACCTCAGTCCCTGGGCACTCTTCTGGTGTGGACCTGGAGGCCAGTAAGCTCCAACCCCAGAGAAGATCTCTGAGATGAAAGCAGAGATATTAGAAACCATCAACAAGATGATTAATAAAGCTAAAGAGGATATCATTGAGTTGATAGAATCCAAGATAGCAAAAGCAATGGAACCTTTTAAATACTTATAAGCAGAAGTCCAGGAAATTAAGAAAGGAAATAAAAGTTTGCAGAACAGAATGAATTTGGCAGAAGACCAAATTTCAGACCTAGAAGACAGGATCTTAACCAATGAACTAGAAAAGGCATAATCTATGGAAAAAAGCAAGCAATAATGAAAAGTCAATCCAACAGCTCCTAGATGATTCAAACAAGAATAACATAAGATTGATTGGAGTCACTGAGGAAGCAGGAGACAATGCTAAAGACATCAAAAAGCTATTCACAGAGATAATGGCAGAAAACTTCACAGAAAAAGGTAAAGAATTGAACATACAAATATATGAAGCATACAGAATGCCACATGCAAGTGACATGAAAAAAATCTACACCTAGGCATATCATCATAAAAGTCCCAGATATCCAAACAAAGAATGAAATACTGAAAGCAGCCAGAGAAAAGAAAACAGTTACATTCTAAGAGAAGCCCGGCAGGATCACAGCAGACTTTTCAACTCAAACAATCAATGCAAGAAGAGCCTGGAGTGAAGTCTTCTAAGCCCTAAAGGAAAACAACTTCCAACACAGAGTAATGTATCCTGCAAAACTATCCTTGAGAATTGATGGGGAAATAAGATACTTCCATGACAAAGAACACCTGAAAAACTTCACAAATATTAAACCTGTGCTCCAAAACATTTTAAAGAATATCTTGGAGAAAAAAAAGGAAAGTTACAAATCCATGAGACCTAACCGAGTCAACCCATGGGGCCAAACAAGAGACTGATGGGAAAAGGGCAAAAGTAGAATAACACAGCCAAGAACAGGAAGACATGGCAGCAGTAAATTTACCTATATCAGTCATAACCATTAATGTCAATGGACTCAATGCGCGAATTAAGAAATACAGACTGGCAGAGTAGATCAAAAAGCAAGATCCTACAATCTGCTGCGTGCAAGAAACACACCTAATTCAGAAAGAAACCCATGGACTAAAAGTAAAGGGATGGGAAACAATACTCCATGTGACAGAAAACAGGAGTGGCAATTTTATTTGCAGACCGAATAGACTTCAAACCAAAACTGAGAAAAAGAGATAAAGATGGACACTATCTTGTAGTTTAGAGAAATAGCAATCTTAAATATCTGTGCTCCCAATTCTAATGCACCCAACTATATAAAACAAACATTAACATACTTGAAAAAATAGATAAACTCCAATATAATATTAGTAGGTGACCTCAGTACCCCATTGTCACAAAGAGACAGATCAACTGCAGAAAAAGTTAATAACGAAATACTGGAGCTCAACCACACTCTTCAGCAAATGGACTTAATAGATGCCTACAGAGTATTTCACCACACAAAGTCAGAATTTACATTCTTCTCAGCTACTCATGGATCATTCTCCAAAATAGACCATGTGCTCATTCATAAAACAGGTTTAAGCAAATATAAAGGGATTGAAGTTACCCCTTGTATACTGTTGGACCATAGTGTCCTGAAATCAGAGCCGAATAGCAAAGGAAGCACAGGATCTCCACAAACACATGAAAACTGAACAGCACTCTGTTGGCCAACCAACGGGTCACAAAAGAAATTAGAAAATAAATTGAGCAGTTCTTACAACTAAATGATAATCCCAGTACAACATATAGAAATTTATGGGACACAGTGAAAGCAGTTCTACAAGGAAAATTCATAGAAGTGAAAGCCTACATCCAGAAAATGGAGCAAGCTCAAATAATGAATTTAATGCTGAAACTCAAGTGACTAAAAATAGAGGAGCAAAACAAACGCAAAGCTCACACTAGGCAAGAAATTATAAGGATCAGGGCAGAAATTAGTGGAATAGAAACCTAGAGCATGGTTCAAAAAATCAATCAATCGAAAAGTTCATTCTTTGATAGGATAAACAAAATTGACAGATCCTTATCCAAACTCATTAAAAAAAGGAAGGAAAAGGCCCATATCTATGTTATTAAGAATGAGAACAGAGAAATTACTACTGACCCAGAGGAAGTCCAGAGGATAATAAACACCTACTTTGAAAATTGATACTTCAATAAAATGAAAAATGTAGAAGACATGAATAGATTTCTAGATACATATGAACTCCCAAAGCTGAATAAAGAAGATATGGAAATGTGAAATGCCCCAATAAAAATCTTTGAAATTGAAAATATAATTAAAACCTTGCCAACAAAGAAAATCCCTGGACCTAATGATTTTACTGCTGAATTCTATAAACTTTTAAAGAATAGTTAGTGCCTACAGAGTATTTCACCACACAAAGTCAGAATTTACATTCTTCTCAGTTGCTCATAGAAAATTCTCCAAAATAGACCATGAACTCATTCATAGTACAGGTTTAAGCAAATATAAAGAGATTGAAGTTATCCCTTGTATACTGACGGACCATAGTGCCCTGAAATTGATGCTGGATTGGAAAGGAAAGCCTAGGATTCTCACAAACACGTGAAAACTGAACAACACTCTGCTGGCCAACAAATGGGTCACAGAAGAAATTAGAGAAGAAATTGAGAAGTTCTTACAACTAAATGATAGCCCCAGTACAACATATAGAAATTTATGGGACACAATGAAAGCTGTTCTATGAGGAAAATTCATAGCAGTGAAAGCCTACATCCAGAAAATGGAGCAAGCTCAAATAAACAATTTAATGCTGAACCTCAAGTGACTAGAAAGAGAGGAGCAAAACAAATCCAAAGGGCACACTAGGCAAGAAATTATAAGGATCAGGGCAGAAATCAATGCAATAGAAACCTAGAGAATGGTTCAAAAAAATCAATGAATTGAAAATTTGGTTCTTTGAGAGGATAAACAAAATTGATAGACTCTTAGCCAACCTCACTAAAGAAAGGAAGAAATAGGCCCACATTTATGCTATTACGAATGAGAACGGAGAAATTACTACCAACCCAGAGGAAGTCCAGAGGATGAAAACACCTACTTTGAATATTTGTACTTCCACAAAATGGAAAATGTAGAAGAAATGGGTAGATTTCTAGACACATATGAACTTCCAAAGTTAAATAAAGAAGATATAGAAATGTTAAATGCCCCAATCAGGATCTGTAAAATTGAAAATGTCATTAAAAACTTGCCAATAAAGAAAAGCCCTGGACCTGACGGCTTTACTGCTGAATTCTATAAAACTTTTAAAGAAGAGTTACTGCCTCTATTTCTGGAGCTCTTCAATGAAACTGAAAGGGAAGCAGTACTCCCAAACTCATTCCTGGAAGCAACCATTACCCTGATTCCAAAAGCAAAGAAAGACCCAACCAAAAAAGCGAACTATAGGCCAATATCTTTGATGAACATAGATGCAAAAATCCTCAATAAGATACTGGCAAACATAATAGAGAGAATTATCAAAATGATTATACACCCTGACCAAGTTGGATGCATCCCAGGCATGGTTCAACATACGTAAATCAATAAAGGTTATATACTATATTAATAGGCTTAAGGACAAAAATCAAATGGCCATCTCAATTGATGCAGAAAAAGCATTTGACAAAATACAACACCCACTTATGTTCAAAACCCTACAGAAGATCAGAATAGATGATCTCTATCTCAAACTCATAAAAGCTATCTACAAGCAGTCTTTAGCCAGTATCATATTAAATGGTCAAAAATTGAAACTTTTCACACCAAGATCAGGAACAAGACAAGGGTGTCCTCTCTCACCACTTCTGTTCAACATAGTTCTAGAAATATTAGCCATAGCAATTAGGCAACAGAAGTTAAATTTTCATTATTTGCTGGTGACATGATACTCTATCTAGAGGATCCTAAAAACTCAATTAAAAAACTGCTGGACCAAATTGCCAATTTTAGCCGCATAGTTGGTTATAACGTCAATGTTCAAAAATCAATAGGCTTTGTATACACAAGCATTAGACCCACTGAGATAGAAATTGGAGGGTCGGTCCTTTTTACAATAGCATCCAAAAAAATAAAATATCTAGGAATCAGTCTAACAACGAAGATCAAATACCTCTATTCTGAAAACTATAACATTCTGAAAAAGGAGATCAAAGATGATATCAAAAAATGGAGGGGCTGGGGATTTAGCTCATTGTTTTCGGTGACTGTCTTGCAAGCACAAGGACCAGGGTTTGATCCCCGGTAAGCACATAACAATACTGGGTGTGGAGACTCACCCCAGCAGCAACCAGTACCACATACCATAGTGCTGGGTGTTCTGGCTCATGCCTGTAATACCAGCACTCGTGAGGCAGAGGCAGGAGGATTGCTCTGAACTGAGTTGGAGGCTGAGCTCGGGGCCAGTCTGAACCATAAAAGCGAGACTCTGTCTCAAAAAACCTAAAAAAAAAAAAAGGAAAGACATACCTTGCTCCTGGGCAGGAAGAACCAGTATTGTCAAAATGGCTATACTCCCAAAACTACTCTACACATTCAATGCAATCCCGATTCAAATCCCAACAACATATTTCACAGATCTAGAGAAAAAAAACCAAACTTTCATCTGGAACCACAAAAGACCTAGAATAGCTAAAGCAATTCTAAGCAACAGGGACATGCTGGGTGGTATCACAGCTCTGAACCTGAAACTATACTGTAAAGCCACTGTGATAAAAATGGCATGGTACTGGCAAAGTAATAGACCTGAGGATCAATGGAGTAGACTAGAAAATCCAGAAACTACTCCAGATACAATGAGTCACCTCATCTTTGACAAAAGAGCCAAAAATCCTCAATAGAGGAAAGACAGCCTCTTCAACAAATGGTGCTGGAAAAACTGGGCTTTAACTTGCCAGGACTAAAACTAGATCTAACTCTTTCACCATGTACCAAGCTAAAATCAAAGTGGATAAGAGACCTAAATATTAAAACAGACACTCTAAACCTACTGCAAAACAGGTTAGGTAAAACTCTTCAAGACATTCGCTTAGGGAAAGACTTCATGAGCAAAACTTCTATAGCACAGGAATTGGCTAAGGAAATCAATAAATGGGACCTCATTCTTTTAAAAAGCTTCTGCACAGCAAAGGAAAGCACCAACAGTGCAAAAAGGCAACCAACAATGTGGGAAAAAATCTTTATCAGCTGTTTCTCATACAAAGGGCTACTATCTAGAATATATAAAGATCTCAAAAAAATCAGCCCACCCATATTTAATGACCCAGTTCAAAAATGGGCATCTGAAATGAACAGATGTTTTTCAGAGGAAGAAGTAAGGGCAGCTAAGAAGCATATGAAGAAATGCTCAACATCATTAGTCATTTGAGAGATGCAGATGAAAACAACATTGAGATTTCATCTCACTCCACACAGAATGGCTGCCATTTCAGATTCAGCCAACGGCAAATGTTGGCGAGACTGCGGAGAAGAAGGAACCCTTCTGCACTGTTGGTGGGACTGTAGACTCAGACAACCCCTATGGAGATCAGTTTGGAGGTTTCCTCAGAAAGCTAGGATTGGAGGTCCCATTTGACCCGGCCAATGCCCTGCTAGGTATATACACAAAATAATTAAAACTCATATCACAGTGACATATGTGCACCCATGTTTATAGCAGCCCAATTTGTGATTGTTACATCTTGGAAACAACCCAAGTGTCCATAAACTGGAGACTGGATAAAAAAGCTGTGGTTCTTCTACAGAATGGAGTATTACTCTGCCATAAAAAATGATAAGTTTGAGTCATTTCTACTTAAGTGGATATAACTTGAGGATATCCTCATAAGTGAAATAAAAAGGGCACAGGTAGGTACATATCATATCTTTTCTCTGGTATGAGAAAATAAAGATGTAAATGAGTCCTAGAATTGTATGTTATATATTGTGAAATAGAAATTGCTCAATGTAAAATAGGAAGAAGGGGGAAAATGTTGAGATTGTAACAGAAAAGTAAGGAAACAAATTTTATGTATATGGGGTGTTGGTAGGGTGGGTAGGCCTGTGGGAAAAAATCAGAATTAAGTTGTGTCTTATGCACATCCCCCATTATGGAGTGCAATCATGATGCATATATGTAATGTACCAATAAAGATTAAAAAATTAATAAAATTTTTTTACTGTAAATAAGTAAGCTGATTACAATGAAGTTATATGAAATTGTGTGAAATATAATTTCTGCACAGATTCTTAGCATTGTTTCCTTGTGTAAGTTTTATTTCAGTTTAAGAAGCTATAGTTTTTAGTACAGATCAAAGAATTGAATTTTTCAATTGTATTTTTAAAGTTATCACAATTTAAACATAACTTTCCTCCCCTCCCAATTCATAATAACCAGAATTAAACATTTTGATTACAGTTGAAGAAAGTAATGCTGGGATATTATTTTAAAAACACTGAAAAAAACCACTTAATTGGTCCGGGGAGTTAGCTCAGTTGTTCCGGCACCTGTCTTGCAAGAACAAGGACCCAGGTTCAGTCCCTGGCAACCACGTTCTATACTGGGCATGGAGATTATGCCCAGCAGCAAACAATTTTAGATACTTGCCACATAGTACAGTGCCAGGTATCTTGGCTGATGCCTGTAATCCCAGCACTCAGGAGGCAGAGGCAGGAGGATTGCTGTGATGTGAGTTTGAGGCTGAGCTCAGAGCCAGCCTGAATCACAAAGCCAGACCCTGTCTCAAAAAACCTAAGAGAAAAAAAACACAAACCACTTAGAATATTTTTCAGTTTGATACATCATATTAAATAACGTCTATATTAATACAAAATAATACTTTCTGCTCTGTATTCTACTTGATTTACTAGTGATTCTTTTTTCTGTGTTTCCCAGTTATTCTTCAGTATTATATTCCATTCCTCTACTTCAGTGGTGCTGATTATGGCATGGGTGCCACAGCAGACACTTTTGTTGGCACCCCATCTTGGCCACTCCAGCAACTGAGCATCGTACACACAGGCTGAATTTCAGTGCTGACACTTTGTGATAAATAACTAGATTTGAGGTTGCAGTTTGGGCAGTTGTTCTCTAGATGTCTCGCTATTCTAGTCTATTTGAAACTTCTTGTGCTATTAAGTCCTAAATATTTTTGTAGATAGCTAAATTTTATTTATTTTCATTCAATTTTAGATACTTGTCTCTTAAACCACTTTACTAATAATTTTTTTTAAGTTTTTTTGAGACAGGGTCTCACTTTGCAGTTCAGGCTGGTCCTGAACTTAGCTTAGAACTCAGCAATCCCTCCTATATCTGCCTAAAAAATGCTGGGAATACAGGTGTGAGCCACCATGCTCTGGCCTTGTGATGTGTGGTACTGATTACTGGAGGGTGTCAGTCACTATACCTGGCATTGTTGTATGTGGTTAACAGGGATCAAACCTAGGCCCTTTTGCTTGCAAGGCAGGCGCCAGAACCACTGAGATAAAAACCTGGCCTAGTTTTGATAATGATTTTATTTCTGTCTTCTTGCTTCTTAATCACACAAGTCTTTTATTTCTCTGAACTCTTAACATCTTTGCACAATATTTGTATTTCCCTCTTTCTTCTACTGTAACAAAGTTATACTTCCTAGTGTATTTCAGTCAAGGTTTCACACAGGTGGTAGCAAGGACACTTTGAGCTGTATAATTACTTGTCCTGTGTGCACTGTAGGGTGCTTAGCCATGTCCACCAGCCAGACCAGAGCGGAGCCTTCGTAATTCAGTGTGGAGCAAAACATGTGACAAAAAAAAAAATGTTTGCAGGCTTCCCAAGGAGAGACAATCTCCCCTCTCCCATAGAAGAAAATCACTCCAGACTGGGAATCACTGCTTTAAAGACACCTATAGACTGTTTACAAGTCTTAATAAAGCTTAACATCATGATATATAACATATTTTGATCAGGGATAATGAGAAATTTTTAAAAAGCACTATGTTTAAACTTTATTGTAGGTCCAACCTCCTTTCTCCTGAAGCACTTTCTTCTGAAGTAGTTCTTTTTATAAGCACAGTCTCTTACCGAGAGTGTGTATTTGACAGTAAGTTGATTTTATCCCTGTTGTTAATGAAAACAAATTTGGAGTAGAAGGATGATGTTATTTTCTCTCAGCAACTAGATGGTATTATTCCTTTGGCTCAGCATGGATCATTGCTCATGGAAAATCAGTCATTCATCTGGTGATTGTTACTGGAAGATCTTGAGTGTTTGTTACTTTGTCATTGGTATTCATGTTTGTAGTTTTATGATGACACAGTTGACTAATGCACATGTGCTCTTGTCTTTCAGTTATTCTTTTTAAGAGCTGATAAGTGTGTTTAGTTTGAGTATTTATCTTTTATTCAACTCTTGAACATTTATAATATGATCTCTTTAAGAGTATTACTTTTTCTCATTTTCTGGAATCATTTGCTCAGCAGTATTAGAAATAAGTTGGAACACATTATTTGTATTTCAAGCTTATAAGTTCTATCTGTACTTATTTATCGTTCTATCCATTTCTTTAATGTTATAAGCCAACATAACTGCTTAACCTTTTGAACTTTGAATGTTAATGAATTCCATTATTTAATCCTAGAATTTGCATTTTCTTCTTCATATCTGATTGTTTTTTGTTTATATTATCTTCTCAAATTTTGCTTATATTACTTTTATCTCCAAATATAATTTTAATCTTTTTGAGAAAAATTTGTTATTATATGTATGTGATACCTAGTGGCAGAGAAGTACTCTAGTGTGTATAAATGCCACGTTTCCTTTATGCGTTCAGCTGCTAACAGCATATAACACACTTCCTTGATTTAGCTACTGTGAGTTGTGATGCTATAAACAAGGTACACCTGCATCACTGTAAGATAATGGCTCTAGTTTTTTTCAGGAAGATACCTGGAAAAGTTAGAGTAGGTCAAGTGGGATTTCTGTCTTTAATTCATTTGAAAGAATTCTATGCTGTTTTCCATAGCAGTTTCAGGAATTTACTTTCCCACCAACAAGGTAGAATGGTGCTTTTTTCCCTGCAAC
Source organism: Petromus typicus (assembly GCA_004026965.1). Classification (NCBI taxonomy): domain Eukaryota; kingdom Metazoa; phylum Chordata; class Mammalia; order Rodentia; family Petromuridae; genus Petromus; species Petromus typicus. The sequence goes on from PVIR01041370.1 coordinate 12,418, forward strand.
TTCACCAGCATTTTCTGTTTGTGTCCTTGATAGTAGGTATTCTTACCAGACAAAGGCAGATCTCAGTCCTGTTTTGATTTACAGTCAAAGATACTGAACTAATTTTTTTTCATTTATTTTCTGGCTATTTGTACTTCTTTGGAGAAGTATCTGTTCATTTCAATAGCCCATTTTTTTTACTGAATCTCTAATTTTGAGAGCTCTGATTTTTTGAGTTATTTATATATTGTAGATGTTAGTCATCTGTCCAAGGAATGGTTGGCAATTTTTTCCCATTCTATAGATTCAATCTTTATTCTTTTGATTTTTTTGTTTCCTGTGCAGATATTGAGCCATTTCTTGGTTTTTAGTGTTATGCCTTGTGCAGTT
>PVIR01041371.1:0-12935 GCA_004026965.1 Petromus typicus
CAGGCTGGCCTTGAACTTGTGATCATCTTGCCTCAGTCTCCATGAGTGCTGGCATTACAGGAATGTGTTACCATATCCAGATTCAGCATTGTATGTAATAGTAAAACACAATCAGTGTCTCCAAGTGATTTAAATAAATTAAGGTACAGTTGTACAGTGGAATACTATGCAGCTATAAAAACTGAATAAATAGGGCCAGGGATTTAGCTCAGTAGTTCTGGCACCTGCCTTGCAAGCATGAGGTCCTGAGTTCAATCCCCAGTAACCACGTACAGTAATGCCGGGCATGGTGATTCATGCCCAGCAGCAATCAGTACCACATACCACAATGCCAGGTGTGGTGGCTCACACTTGTAATCCCAGCACTCAGGAGGCAGAGGCAGGAGGATTGCTGTGAGTTCGAGGTTCTCCTGGGCTACATAAGGAACTCACCATATAGCTCAAACTGGCCTCAAAATCGTGGCAGTCCTCCTGCCTCAGCCCCTGAGCAGGAGTGATAGGTGTGTGCTTTCAGAATCACAAAATCAAATAGCAATTATATTAGTAAATGTGTGCACTTACTAAGTGATAAAGAAAGCAAAGAGTGCGTTTCCGTGGTAACAAGCTGGCTTTCTTCAGAAGAATCTGGACGTGGGGCTGCGAGAACCTCCTGACTGACTGGCGCATGCAAACTGGATTTTCCACAGTAATGCTGTCGCTCAGGTCTATGTTCCTCAGTGAGCTGCTTCAGAATGAGAACAAACCTCGGTACACCTTGTGTAAGTAGCAAAATTTGCATTGTCCAGAGTCAAAAGAGGCTGGGGCAGGAGGAATCTCCCCATAGGTAACTCTCCACTTTGTTTTTACAGTAAACATATCCTTTTAATACAGTGTTGACTCACTGTTGACGGAAGAAGCACAGAAGGGAGGGCAGAGGAAACTCAAAAGAGATCAAAGGATATTGAATAACCTGAAATTAATCATAACATACTTTTAAAAAGGCTTTATACCAGTGTATCCTGTTTCTCTCCTGTCCACCTTCCATAAAGAAATGCTCATTACACAAAGGCATGATGAATTAACATGACTACTCTTATAGATCGATGAGCTAGGTAGAAACATGGGCATTCAGATAGGGTTGGGTTTGCGAGAGGGTTGGGACAAAGGAGAAATTCACCACAGCTTCCCTGAAGACAGTGGCTGAAAACCAGGTCTCAAAATCCAAAGACAAGATAACCAGGAATACCTAATTCCTCAAAGAACAAACAGAGGGAATAGTGAAGTCTATTGAGACATCAACCACCCTCGTGGGTGACCAGAGACCTTTCAACCCACTTAGGAAGCGGAAGATCAGTTCTTTCCATCCATGCTTGTTATGTGACTTTTTTTCCCAAAGGTACCACCATAACCTAAGCGGCTACATTTGTAACCTTATTGGATCTTCATGCCTGTGGCCCACATGGTCCCTGAAGGAACCAAAGAAACTCCTTTTCCTCATTCTCCATCTCATATCTGAATTGTAAGTGAACTCTGTATCTTAAGTAACTACAAACTAGCAGACTTTTCCAACAGAGTATAACCTAAGAACAATGGGTCCTCAGTGTGCTCTGTAAGCTCTTTGTGTGCTGGGTCCACTACGTGCTCTGCAAGCTCCTTGTACACTGATAAGGTGCTCTGCAAGCTCCTTGTGTATTGATGGCTGTGCAAAAATAAAAAGAGTACGCCTCCTGTCCCTCTTCTGCCAACAAACAGTTGAAAAATATGCTGGTTCAAATTATTAGCCAGTTGCTGCAACGAGTGAGCTACCCCTACCGTATGTAACCCAAGTGTCTTTAAAACTGCTTGAGACTGCTCTTGGCATCTCCAATGGTAGACCCACAGCATGCTGTGTTAATAAAGTGCTCTTGTTTTTTACATATGTGATGGTCTTCTTGGGGAAGCAAGATTCTGGCACAACATACCCTCATGGGTTTCACCCTACAAAACTCCCCTGTAAAGTGGGGTCCCCAGCTACCTACTAAGATCCCTCTTGCCCCTCAGGAGCTTTCTTCTCAATAAATATCTTCCTGCTCATAACCTCTATTGTTCCTAGGATTCATTCTTTGATTTCTAGAGAACAAAAACTTGGCATATCATATGCTTCACAGGTTGGGAGATTTAATAGTTCATATTTCACCTCTGGTATTATTTCCTGGAACACTATGAGCTTACATGAAGCAGAGGGCACAGGCTAAGTTTTGTTTATTTTTGGATCTTCAGAGCGAAACGCCTATTTGCAGAATTAAAAACTAATGTTAAACCGAGAAATAACAACCATAATTCTACAGCACGACTTGGTGATTCTTCAGTTCAGTTTTACTTCTAGGTTTCTCTTTTTATTTCCTGGGCCTGTGCAGAGGTGCAAATTCCCAATGATGAACGTGACTATTATGTATACCTAAAATGTACCGTAAACTTAATTTAAAAAGAGATTGGTGGGCCAAGGATTTAGCTCAGTGGTTCTGGCACCTGCCTTGCAAGCGCAAGCGCCTGGGTTCGATCCCTAGTAACCATATACATCAACGCTCAGTGTAGAAGCCCCCTAGCAATCAATCCCACATACCACAGTGCTGGGCATGGTGGCTCACGATTGTAAACCCAGCACTGGGGAAGCAAGGATCCCTGTGAATTCTAGGCTTGCCTAGGCGACACAGTGAGCTCAGGGCCAGAAAGTGAGACCCTGCCTCAAAAAAGAGAGAGAGAGAGATTGGCATGTCAACATAAAATAAAGACATAATGAAGTATTCTTTATGAATAGTAATAAAATAAATACAACTAAAAAAATTCGTGGAATAACCTGGGCATGGTGGTGCATGCCTGAAATCCCAATGCTTGGAAGGCTGAGGCAGGATTGTAAGGAGTTTGAGGCCAGCCTGGGCCACATACCGAGCTCCATGGTAAACTTCTTGGTAAGACCCTGAATCAAAAACAAAAGAAACAGACAAAAACACATGGAGAACCCTGTGTCGGCACAGGAAATGGAGCTTGACGGCCGGAGGCATCGCAGGCCCACCCCCGGAAGTGCGGAAGTGCGCTGAGTCGCAGAAGGACCACCTTTGTTAGAGGTTGTTACTGAGCCGAGGGAAAGGAAGGGAGGGAGCCTTTCTGTGCTCCTTTGACTCTGCGCGATTCGCAAGAAGCACGAACTTTGCTGCCCAGTGGGAGAGACAAGGGAGGCAGCTGGAAGGCGGTCACCCCCTGGCGTCCGTCCCTTGTTTCTATGCTTTGTTCTGCATCTGAGTTTATCAGCACTAGGTGAAAACACTAGAATGAAATCCTGGTCTTTATTCTCTCCATTTTCCCACCTCAGACCATTTTTCAGTTGCCCAACTGTTTTTATAGCACACGTACATTTTTAATAAAAATATCACAATTTGTGTACATTGACTACTCTTTTAAGAGACGCTGTAGGAATGTGCTCCTGTCCCTGAACAGCCATCTGGTGAGGCACGTGAAAAGCACGAAAACCCTCACTACCTGAAGCTTGCTGTCTTCCTCTTCATCCTGCCCTCGCTATTGTTTTTACCTACACACCCCCTTCCGGCCTCCAGGGTCTCCCGTCCAATCTACTGATCTTTTCTTAACCTTTCCCTGTGTCTGAGATGCCTTCAGTCTCTCCCGGATCCACCTGTCACCTCTGGGTCTATCATTATGAAAAGCAACTCTCCATAGTCACCTGTCCTGCCGAGAGTGACTCTGGACCTTCGCTGAACTGGGATACGGGATACAGGGGCTTAAGTTTATGACCACAGAGAAGAAACACTTCAGTTTCTGCTCCATCGTCCTAAAAGGTCCTGGAAGATCAGTATTTCACTCTCCGAATCAACTACTTAATACAGTATTCTCTACATTTTCCCTAAAAATTTCATTTCTCCTTCTTTCAGCCTTAGTGCCACATACTTTACTGAGAAAAACATAAACAACTAAACAGGGACTCCATTCTTCCAGCCACTCAATCTTCCCACCCTGTACCAATATTTGTCTTCCCACTTCCTCAGTGTAAATACACTGGACTGTCAAAGGTTCAGCATTTCTTTCTGTGGAGCCCAGTTCTCATTTTGTTTTCTCAAGGACAGCAATCTTGTAGTTGTCCCCTTTCATGGAGTATTGATATATCTCTTTTATATGGGTTTTATCATTTTCAAATCATCATATCTTGAAAAAAAATCTTATTGCTGGTTGGATATGGACAAATGCCTCTAATCCCAGCACTCTGAGAAGCTGAGGCAGGAAGATTACAAGCCTGAGCTAATTTAGCAATTTAGCAACTCTGTCTCACAGTAAAAAGTAAAAAAAACCCCAAAAAACCCCCCAAAACTCGATATGAAGGCCCTCAGTTCAATCCTTGGTACCAAAAAAAAAAAAATTCTATTAAAAAATCTAAAATTAATTTTAGCTCTCCTTCCAGGAGCATTCCGTTGCTTTGCTATGTTCATTCAAAGCTTCGCAATGAATTATCAGCCCTGTCTGGTTTCTATTCATCACCTCCTGGTTGCTGCTTAACCTGTGCCAGTCTCTGTACATATCATAGCACCAAGGCCGCCGTTAGCAAGTCCCCTGTAACTTTGATGTCACCAAATCCAATGGGAACGCCCTCCCTCATTTTATGAGGTTGTGTGCAAACTGACCTATGCCTGCTTGATTCTTTTTCAGTTTTTAGATTTTTTTTTAAGATATTAGTAGCTGACAATAAATGGAAGTAAATTAATTTTAGGCTTCTTCTGATGCTGAAATGAGCACTTCATGAAACACATTCTAGCCAACTACCATTTAGCCTCTCCTATATCTATAAAATTGTTGAGCTTTTGTTCTCACAGTTTAAATAATTTTCCCCAGGAATCAATTTTTTTTTTGAGGTTCTGGAGATTGAACTCAGGACCTTGCCATTGCCAGACAGGTGCAGTGCCATTGAACCACATTCTTGGCTTTGCAGGAATTAATTTCAGTTACAGTTATTCATTCTGAAGTTCTGGTCATGGTGGCTCCAGTTCCCTAAGCGGTCCTGAGTATTTCCAGTGGGACCCCTGCTTCTCGTTGTAGTAGCTATACTGCTCAAGCCCTGAGGTTCTATTTCATGGGTTTCTGCAAAAATTTAGATTCTCGGGCCGGGGATATAGCTCAGTAATTCCGGTGCCTATCTTCCAAGCGCAAGGACCCAGGTTCGTTCCCCAGTAACCACGTAACAATACTGGGCATGGAGACTCACGCCCCAGCAGCAATCAGTACCACATACCGTGGTGCCGGGTGTGGTGGCTCACCCTGTAATCCCAGCACTCGGGAGGCAGAGACAGGAGGATTGCTGTGATGTGAGTTTGAGGCTGAGCTCAGGGCCAGCCTGAACCACAAAGCGAGACCCTGTCTCAAAAACATCTTAAAAAAAAAAAAGTTTAGTTTCTCAGAAGTGCTGTCCCTTGGCATTTATGATCAGGTGATGGGATTCGAAGGTGACTCACTTTGCTGATTTTTCAGGATTGAATAGGAAAGTGCAGGGAGACTAGCTGCTCCTCTACTTCACTGGCTGGGAAGTGCTGCAGGTCCAATAAGGACACCAGTTGTGGGTCAGGGCCGATTGCTCGGTGAGATGGCTCTGTAGTGCCACGCTCAGCATTGCTGGATTTGCAGCCGATGTCAATGGTTATTGAGAAGAATAGTAAGAAACCAAGTCATTATTCAGAAAAAAAAACAAGCATCTATCTTCTCTTTCCTGTATGTACATCAAGGAAGACAAAGCATGAGTGTCTGTGTGTGTGTGTGTGTGTTTACATGTTTGCATGTGTGTATAAGAATCCCCACTAGTAACTGCTTAAGGAATGATAGATGACCACCATTTTGCAGCCCTACTAGAAGGAAATACCAATTAATAACCTCTAAAATAATTAGGTAACAGGCTGATGGTAAATTTTATAATGATGGATCAGGCCGACAATTTTTTAAAATTTCTTCTTGCTTCCTTCCTTTCTTCCTTCCTTTCTTCCCTCATTTCTCTCTCTCTCTCTCTCTCTCTCTCTCTGTCTGTGCTGAGGCCTTGCAAATGCAGAACACACTATCTACCACTGAACTACACCCCCAGTCCCAGGTATTTTAAACCACTGATTAATTTTCAAAATAGACAGACATCCATCCGTGTCTATGGATGTGATGTAATAAGAACACAGGTACCAGGGATACCTGGCCATATGTGACATAGTCCTCCCTAGATATTTAGTCTAAACCATATCAATCTTCTAGACCTAGTTTTTAGTTAGCATGAAACACAGAGGACTGAAAAACATGTTAAATATCCCTTTGGGATAGAGTCGACCAAATCTAGAAAGCAACAAATTCTGCAGAAAAAATGGTTTGATTTCATCAAGGCATAAATAAAAGAAAAACATGGAAGAAACCATAAATTAGAAGAAATTTAGGAGCTATATCAACAGTGTAATACATGAAAAAGGTTTATATATTGATTTGAATAAGACCACTGAAAAGAAATTTATAAAACAAAAATTTGAATACTAATTGAATATTTGATGACATCAAATGATTTTTGTTAAATTTTAGTTTTCAAATTTGATAATGGTAAATATGAGAAAGAAAATAGTAAATATGAGATTTTAAAAACTAACATGTATGTTCACAGAACTTTACAGATTAAATCAAGATGTCTGAGTTTGCTTTAAAGAGTCTTGTAAGGGCTTTGGGGAAGTAGGTTTCACACAGATGAAACAGGATTGGTTACTTGCTGACGAATATGAAATCTGAATTACAGATTTACAAATAATGCAAACAGTGAAGGTTTACACTATATTTTATGCTTTTGTGGTATGTTTGAAATTTTTCCATAATAAAAAAGAAAAAAAATATAATGAAAAAGTTGCAGTCCTTTGAGTGAGCCTTTACAATTCCTACCAATGTGGCCCAGGCTGGCTTCCAACTCCTCAATCCTCCTGCCTCAGCTTCCTGCTTGCTGGTTGCAGGTGCGCACCAACACATGGGACTATGAGTTATTCTTTTTTTTTTAGGTTTTTTTTGAGACAGGGTCTCGCTTTGTGGTTCAGGCTGGCCCTGAGCTCAGCCTCAAATTCACATCACAATCCTCCTGCCTCTGCCTCCCGAGTGCTGGGATTACAGGCGTGAGCCACCACGCCCGGCACTGTGGTATGTGGTACTGGTTGCTGCTGGGTGGTGTGGGTCTCCACACCCAGTATTGTTATGTGGTTACCGGGGAATCGAACCCGGGTCCTTGCGCTTGCGAGACAGGCGCCGGAACCACTGAGCTAACTCCCCGGCCCATGAGTTATTCTTTTTAAGAGACTGTTTCAAAGTGTAAGGATGATTTGCTAGTAATATCTTTACAATATTTCATCTGGTTTCTTTCTTTTGTGACCCCTGGGAATATCTCAAATTTCCCTATAGGCTCTTTCAAGTTAATTTCTTGCTTCATTTGGGTTTTTTTTTTGAGACAGGGTACTACTTTGTAGTTTCTGCTGGCTCTGAGCTCAGCTTTGAACTCACAGCAATCCTCCTGCCTCTGCTTCCCAAGTGTTGGGATTACAGGTGTGAGCCACACCTGGTACTGTGGTATGTGGTACTGATTATTGGTGGGCATGAATCACCTCACCTGATACTGTTGTATGTGATTACCAGGGATCGAACCCAGGACCTTGTGCTTGCAAGGCAGGTGCCGGAGCCACTGAGCTAAATCTCCAGCCCTAAGTGTATATTTTCATTCAAGTTTTATCAATAAGTTGCCCAGACTGGGGTTCAAGTTCTGATTCTCCTGCCTCAGCCTCTCAGAGCGCTGGATTACAGGCATGTACCACCATGCCCAACTTTAATTGGCTATCAAATTCCTGCATCTGCAAAACATGCTGTTGTGAATATTGTTGAACATGTTTCCTGCCCAGATTGGAAAGTTTCCATAGAACATATTTTGAAGAGTGGATTTGTTGTCTTTGCTCTCTGAAATGATTGTACCGAATGGATACTGAGAATGGTCTTTAATGTATTGCTTTATATAGTTTTGCCACCAGCGTGAAAGGCATAAGCCTAGCTTTCTTCCTGTTGTCCTCACTGAGCCCTGGAGCCTACTAGGTGCCATTGGGAGTCCATTTCCTTCCCCCAGGGCAAAAGCAGCAGGATGCTTGGCCCCTGGAAGTCAAAACAAGAAGACAAGAGAGGGTGAGCAGAGGTCAAGGAACTGAAAGACACTAAATGTTCTTCCTAAAGTGCAGTTTCTGACAACGGGCCATACCTGAATTCTACCCAAACATGGTGGGGCATAAAGGAGTTTTATTTGATTAGGGGGCTCTGTCTCCAGGCAGTCTGAGTCCTTCTTCTAGTCCCAGTGTCAAGTCAAGCTCCACACTAGGACATTAAGAGGACACATGACCAACAGCTCGCTCATGGATGAAGCTGACTACCCTTACAGTTGTATGATTAATCTTGTTAAATTGCTATATTCTCACTGATGTGATCAAAAGAACTGAAAGGCCAGGGAGTTGGTTCAGTGGTTCCGGTGCCTGCCTTGCTAGTACAAGGTGCTAAGTTTGATCTCCGGTACAACAAAACAAAACAAAACAGGAGAATTGAGGTTTTAGTTGTATCTGGCACAAGATAGAGACTAAATATGTATTTATTGATTGCCTAACAGATAACATAATTAATTTGAATTTAAACTACTGGAGCATAATATTATTAAGTGTTTTTTTTTCAATTTTTGGTCTAATGCAAAGTCTGTATTCAAACTATAATTCAATTTTTTTCAAAGTAATATTTGATTTGTTTTGGAATAGCCAACAACCCTTAGATAATTTAACAGGCCATTTCACCAACAGCTTTTAAAATTTTTAAGAACACTGAAGGGGAAATTAAGACTGTCTCACCACAAGGAGAAAGACTCCCTTTACACTGAATAGCTAAGATTGGTATGCAATACAGTGCTAATGGGGAGTGGCTCCAGCACACAGTAATAATTTAGTACACTAGATGGCGCCTTAGTCCTCTAGAGCCACGTTTTTGTTTGCTCTGGACTAACACGTGCTGCTTTTCTCTAACCCGGGTAGGTTCCTTGTCGTGTACTACTGTATCACGTTTCATGCTCTGAACATCCTGATAAGTAGGTGATGGTGATTATTGGCTACATTTAGGCAGAAAAGTTAAGTAATTTGCCCAAAGTCATACAGTCATACAGTCATACAGTATCCTATCGTACGCAGGATGAACGGTGTTTGAATACCGTTTCGATCCCAGTGCTTCAGCTCTTAAACACTGTCGTACGGTTTTTTCAAGTCTAAAATTCCATGAGTTTATAATTAGAAGAAAAAAGATAGCGTTTATTTTTAGTATTATGACATGCTTTTAAAAAAAAATGCCAAACACTTCACATGGATGATACGTAGTAAAGACTGGGTTACAGATGCGGCCCAGAAATACTTGAAAATGTTTATCCTAACACAAACCACCAGCCATTCCCCAAGATCCTGCGGAACATTTTAACCCAATCTCCTGGAAGCGAGGGCGGGACTCAGCGGGCCGTGGGAAGCCTGCGGGCACGGCGCATGCTCAGAGCGCGCCGCTGGCTCAAACGCTCCGCGGGCACGCCCACTGGGCCGCAAGGACTGCCGGGAGGGCGCCCATCTTTTTTGAGCGCGTTAGTTAGGCCGGCTGTACCGCGAATTGAGGAGGTTTCTGTTGTCGTTAACCCGTGGCGCGCTTGAGAGACCACGGCCTTACAGGTGAGCATGTCGGTGGCTAATGAAGAGGCACAGAGATCCTGCGTCGCGTGGTCCGCGGCGGCGAGTTTTCCGACCGCTGCCTCGCGGGCAAGTCCCTCCTGGCCCCTGGCCTCGAGCCGGCGCCGCGTGGGCCTCAGCAGAGGCGGCGAGCGAGCTGGAGCAGCCCGCGGAGGACGGGGCGCGGGGCCGCTCCACGTGCTGGGCCCTGGCGAGCCGGCGTAGCTGTGGGACCGGGTTCCAGTAGGCTCGCGTCTTGACTGCTTTCTGGGCTGTAGAACCACCTATTTCGATCTGTCCCCGAATTCCTGCGGAGGTCGGCGTGGAGTGGACGCGGGGGAGTCTGTGGGGCCCCTTGGAGGCCAGGGAAGCCGGGGCCGCAGAAGGACCTGCGGCGGCATCCTCTGAGGCGTTTAGAGTCCTTCAGTCCCCTTAGGCTGGTTTTATGTGAATCTGCAGACCAAGTCTCACTTCTAGTTGTATATTCTGGGAAAATAACTGATGGAGCAAGATTCTAAAACTGACAGGGCGAAGAAGTCTTTCAGGGGTTAAATGTTTTATCTCGTAGCTTAATATGGAGCGTTATATCACGGTCGTAATTTAGGGTTATAGATAAGTGGTGGACAGACGGATGCCTAAGATTGAACCTAGCTAGACCCTCTTGCGAGAACTTCGAGTAGGCGTCAGGTTTTTGAGCAGCAATTTCAGTGTGCCAGGCGATGTCTCCAAGAAGTAGCTTATAACTAGATTTAGCCAGTGGCAAATACTTTTGATGAGGTACAGTGTAGATGACCAACTGGTCTAGTAGGTCACTGAAAGCAAGTAAGGTAAGTCTGAAGGCTTGGTTTGTGGTTTCCTAACAAACTAATATCAGCCTACTTTTTCTTCCTGCTTTGGAATTTGGTTATAAGTTAACTCATATGTTAATGAATTAGGCACACTCCCCCAATTTAATTGGTTTTTAGTGTATCCATACTGAAATTTGGATTTTCATATATTAATTTAGGATGTCTAACACCACAAACTTTAATATTGAATTTTTTTCGTCTTGGTGTTGTGTTACATAACTTGCGCGTATCAAGGTTTTGGAAAGGTAGTGAATAATTTTTAAAAATAATACAGCCCACACGAAATAACACCGGAAGCTGTAGTTATATACTGACATATATGCTGTATAAATTAATCTGTTTAAAGATTGAGATGTGGAGTTTTTTTTCTTTGAAGGACAGCTTAAATGAAGATAGTTTTTTTGGGGGGTGTAAAGGAGGAGACACGTTTATTAAAAAAGAAGGCAGATTATCCATAGTTCTTCACGTTTCCTTTACTTAATCCTAAGTGTTGCTTTGTTGAGATACAACTTGAGAAGTGAGGGGAGAAACTGAACCTGTAAAATTAGAATTTCTTGATTTTCATGAAAATAAGGCATATTAGTTTTCGTTTTTTTTGAGACAGGGTCTTGCTTTATAGTTCAGGCTGGCCCTGAGCTCAGCCTCCAACTCACATCACAGCAATCCACCTGCCTCTGCCTCCCAAGTGCTGGGATTACAGGCGTGAGCCACCACGCCCGACACTGTGGTATGTGGTACTGGTTGCTGCTGGGCGTGCGTCTCCACGCCCAGTATTGTATGTGGTTGGGGGGGGGGGTTGATCGGGGGATCGAACCCGGGCCCTTGCGCTTGCAAGACAGGCGCCGGAACCACTGAGCCAAATCCCCGGCCCATATTAGTAATTTTAAAGCATTTCTTCTAGTTAGTCTTGAGTCTTTATGTGAAAAAAAATAACCTTTTCCTGCCAATTTGGGAAAATTTACAGATTAGCCACAATGGCTGAAAATGGTGATAATGAAAAACTGGCTGCCCTGGAGGCCAAAATCTGTCATCAGATTGAGGTATGATTTTTACGCTGTTAAACTGCAAAATCAAGTTTCTTGAAATTTAGGGCCCTCAAAACAAGTAACATTTATTTTCAGTATGTGGACCTACTACACATTTGACTAATCATCTTAGAAGAGATATGAACATTCAAAATGTAACACTTACAGACTGCTGTTATTTAACCATTTTGTCTTAAAAAATGAGGCGATTTGGAGAAATAGTTAATGAGATGTAAAACACGTAAGAAGAATGCCTGCCATATAATAGAGAATAGAGTAACCTGAAAACCCATGGTAATTGCTTTTCCTGTTAAATAAAACTTCATATCCTTGAAGACCCTAATGGTTTATTCTGGATAGTTCTTGGGTATTACAAGTTTAAGTATCTATTTTAAAAGCCCGGTTTGCATTTTTAAAAAATTTAAGTGTTATGTTCATGTGGGGAAATTATTCCTAAATTTGCCTTCCTACTAAGGAACAATCATATTTCTTTTTTCAAATCTGACTGTTTAACTTGTAACTCTGCAATTTAAGTTCCAACCTTTTTTATATTAGTTTCTTTGTAATTGTGGAGAAAAATGACCGATTATTTATTCTTTGTTACTACTTAGGACAATATGAAGATTGTAGAGAAAAGGTTAATAAAGCCCCATCACAACTTGACATCTTCAAATCCTGAAGACAGTGTTGCTCTATAATTCAGGCTGACCATATTATACTCATTGTGTAGCCCAGGCCAGGAACTCTCAACCATCCTCCTGCCTTAGCTTCCCACATGCTAGGATTATAGGCATGAGCCCCAATAACTGGCTTCTGGGCATTGTATTGCAGAGCAGTGTCAGGATTACAGCTAAATTGTGTGAAGATAGAGACTTCTTAGATTAGTTTCTTCCACTTTTTATTTAATAATATATTTTCTTTCTATCTTGAATAGAGACAAAAACTATGATAGGGTTTTGTTTTTTGTGGGTTTTTAGCTTTTTTTTTATTATTATTTTTTTTGAGACAAGGTCTTGCTTTATAGTTCAGGCTGGTGCTGAACTCAGCAATCCTCCTGCCTCTGCCTCCCAAGTGCTGGGATTACAGACGTGAGTCACCATACCTAGCATTGTTGTATATGGTTACCGAGGATCGAACCCGGGCCCTTCTACTTGCAAGACAGGCGCCAGAACCACTGAGCTAAATCCCTGGCCCCATGATACGTTTTTTTTTTTAGGTTTTTTGAGACAGGGTCTCGCTTTTGTGGTTCAGGCTGGCCCTGAGCTCAGCCTCAAACTCACATCACAGCAATCCTCCTGCCTCTGCCTCCCAAGTGCTGGGATTACAGG
>PVIR01041372.1:0-12785 GCA_004026965.1 Petromus typicus
CCTTGGCCGAATCAGTTCCTCAGACTTACCGTGTTTTGATGACTTTGACAGTCTCGATAGCCTGTCGGTCACCATTTGTGGGAGGAAGGACTGGGGCCACCTCAGAGGTGAGGTGCTGTCCTTGTCACCTGGTGAAGGTGCCCGGGCTGCGCGCCTTACCACACGGGACTGGTCTTCTTCCTCCACCCTGGCTGCTGTCTTGTGCTGCCCCTTGGAGGGCCGGGTTGGGGTCTGCGCATGTTGTCCGGGACACCGCTGGGAGTGGCACGCTCCTCCGGAGGGGTCTTGGACGGAGTGCGACGCTGTGGGAGGTATCACCTCACGGGCATCTGGAAATCGGGCCCTGTCCGTCCCCAGGGGTGTTGGGAAGCTGTTGAGCCCACAGCAAATGGTGAGCACAAGTTTTCCAGAATTACAGATTTTCCCCGATGGAAGCGTGGATTTGACTGCTGGCAACAAATGCCACTAGGAGTGTCCACGAAGTGGCAGATGTGTGCTGAGCACCCCAGGGGTTCGTCTGCTGGGTCTGTTAAAGCTCAAGTCTGGTTCTCTGTGTGTCTGACACCCTCCCCTCAGCAGTGCGACTGCAGACACTGCCTTTCCTTGGTGCCATCAGGAGTCCTTTGCTTGGCAGTGTCACACAACCCGAGAAGGTGGGCCCTCGGGGGAACACGCTTCGTGGCCAGCCTGCAGAGAGTGCAGCACCCACCCTGCTCCCTGAGCCAGTTGCCGGGCCCCACGGGCACTGTGCACAGCCCAGGCAGGTCTGTGCTCAGCGCAGTCGGGGCCAAGCCCACTCCTGACGTGTGCTCTGCAGGTAGCGCTGCTCACGCTTCGTGCTGCTGACCGAGCCATCCCCTCCCAGGGCGGGTGTGTGTGTGTGTGCTGTCCGCTGTGCTCAGGGCTTGTCCCTGTGTCACCCTGGGCAAGTAGAGGGTACAGGGAGCACTGGTGGAGGGTGCGGGTGCTGGCGCCTGGCCGGGCTCTCACTATGCCCAGCCCAGCTCAGGGCAGCCTGGCACTTCTTGGCAGGGCCCGGTGGCCACATACATCCCTGTGCCCACCTAGTTTAGTCCTCTCCTTGTCCCCTAGGGACTCAGATGCTTCTGGTTCCTGCAAACGGAAACAAAGACTTGCTCTAACCTGTTCTAAAAATGGTACTTAAAACCCAGAATAAGGGTTGTTAGAGCTGCTGGTCACGCAGCCCAGGCCTCGCCAGCCTCACAGCTCCTGGAGTGGGCTCGGCCCGTCTGCAGTCCCACCCGTGTGACCTGGGATGGTGGGAGGGACAGGGAGCTACTGGGGAGGCAGCAGGTGTGCTGTGGCTGGCACAGAGGGGGCCGCTGTGGAGGGGTTGCAGGTGTCCGGTACTCTTAGAAATGTGACAGACAGGCCTTCCTGCTCTCATTGTGGTCATTCCTCCTGAGAGCTTCTCCCCGACTTCCGAGCAGAGTGTGCTGGCTTTGATTTCGCCCTCTCTGTGGTGTTCCCACTGGCAGGACCACACTAAGTGGCCACCTTAGCTGCTGGCAGGCCAGGAAGCGGCACCATGATCTCCTTGGCTTGCCATGCGACCCTCTGCTCCTCTGCCCCATCCAGTGGGGTTCTGGGGCCACCTAAGTAGGCAGTGTGACTCCAGGGCCCACTGCGTTCCCAGACAGCGTCGGCAGCGTGCGCTGGATGCCGAGAGTGGGCCCATTGCGGGGTAGAAAGATGCCTGTGCCACCCCTCACCTGAGGGCGGACATATCGCGAGCAAGGCCTTTTCACGGACCTGAAGTTTCCAGGAAGAATGGTGGCTGGACTTCAGAAAGCCCTCCAGCTGCTCACCTCCAAGGACGAGAAACAGAGTGTGTTCTGAATCTCAGGCCCCGCACATGGGGCTGGGCTTTTCTCTTGACACAGACGCCAAGAGGAGCTCAAGTTACGCTGAGGAGTGGTAGTGGTGTGGAGGAGGGAGGTGGAGGACTGCGGCACTGTGCAGGCAGCAGGTGGGCGCCAGAGCCCTGGGGGCTGCTGTCGTCACTCTGGGACATCTCAGGGGCCAAGCTGGCTGCTGGCTGCTGGCTGCAGGCAGTAGGCGGCTGAGCTTCCCTGCAGTCTCATGGAGTGGCTCTGAAAGAGGCCCCTGTAAGAGGCCCGGGCTCCAGGGAGCTGCCTCCACACCCTGGTGGTCATGAAAGTCCCCAGACGGGTGTGGATGCCCCAGGACCCAGGACCCGCGCCCTGCCAGACAAGCTCTTGCCAGTGGTGATAAAGCCTGGAGGACTAAGGATAACTATCCATTTTCCTCTCTCTTAAGACTTCTCTCAAAGCACTACTCTGGTTGTGGTGGGGGTGGGGTGGGGTGAGGGTGGGGCCAAGCAGTGAACGAAGCTGTGGAATTGCCTTTCGGCTTCGACCTTGACCTGGGGCTGAGGCCCACCCAGCCCCGGGCAGGCAGTCCCTTCACACAGAGCCCTCCCCAGCCCTTTCTTCCCTAGCAGCCCTGGTCTTCCTGCAGCCTTCCTCAGCTGCTGCTCCTTCTCGCCGAGCCCCTGCGTCCGTGCCCCAGACCCTGCAGGGCCGGAAGTGTGGAAGCCTGGCAGGGCGGGCACTTGCGGAAACCTCTCGTTTCCTGTCTTCTCCCCCAGGCTGGTGTCTAGAGTGGATAGCCTCTGCTGGGGACAGTCTGAGGGAGGACGCAGCCACGCAGGCGAGCTCCTGGGCTGGGCCTGGCCGTGGCTGCATTAGCCCGTGGTTTACAGCGGGGATATACACCGATGTGTTACTGTCTGTGTCCGAGGCTGGCTGGACCCGCTAGTGGGCAGGGCCTCGGGGCCCTCTGGTCCTTGCAGTCCCGCCCCAGCAGGGTGGGTGCCCCTGGTGGCTTAATCACCCATGTGCAGTGGCTGTGCAAGAGGGAGTGGCCTATCTCGTCTGTGTCCTCCCTGTGCCAGCTTTGGGTGTCCCACACTATGCCAGCCTAGGCAGAGGCTCCGTGGCTTTTGGGACTTTGCCCTGAAGATCTGTGGGCTTGCTTCCTCTGCTGTCTGTGGTTTAGACTGGACTGCAGAACCAGCTGGGGGAGGGGCAGGGCCAGGGCCACCACGCAGTGCTGCTGCCCCTCTGGCTGTCTCTGAGAGGCAGGCAGTGGGCCTTGGCTTCGACCCTCATGGGAGGGTTTTGTCAGTCCTGAGTCCTAGGGCTCCTTGTTGATACCCACAGAATTTGGAAGTCCTTTTAAATTGTGTGTTCCCATTAGCAGGGTATGTCTGTGTGCCTGTGGGAAGCAGCTGCCTCTGAGGGCTGTGCCATCTGGGTTCCTTCCGGGCTCAGACCCGTCCAGGAGCCCAGTGCGAGGCCCTGCTAGCCACTGCTGCCATGCTACCTGCCTGGGCCAGGCTCAACATGTGCCCATGGGATTCTCCGTCACCCCGTGCAGAGGTCTAGTATGCTTCCCGCTCCCTCCGAGGAGCCCCCAGCTGAGGCAGGCTCGCCTGTTCGCTGCCTGTCCCTTCAGCCCCCATGTCCTGGACTCCAGGGAGCCTCCCCTCCAGCTAAGCAGATGACTCCATTGAGGCCTTTGTGGGGTGTGGTGCTGTTGCAGTTGTGAGGTTGCCTCAGGGCCTCCCAAGATATGGCACTGTTGGCTTAAAAGAGGCAGCAGGTGGCCTGTGAAGGTGCCCCCGCCAGAAGCTTCCAGTTGTGGCTGCTGGAGGCCTTTGCACTTGTGCTGGACTGGCACAGAGACTGGGTGAGGGTGCTTGTGGTGAGCAGCTCTCTTACTGCTGCTGGTGCCACCCGGAGCTCTCATCACTGTGCAGCCCCGGGGACCTTCCTCCTCACGGGGACAGGAGGAAGTGAGGGAGACCCTGGTGTCTTCTGTCAGGGTCAGGCAGGCGCTGGACAGCCTGAGTCCCTGGAGCTGACGGGGAGCTGCAGGCCCGTGGCTTGGTGGGAGCCGCTCCCAGGAGTGCGCAGGGCTGGGGTCTGAGATGGAATGCCTGCAGCCTTAGGCACCGTCTCCTGCACCTCCAGCCCTGTGCTCTTGGCCCCCTGGGAGAGGGCAGACACACCTGGCTTGGGGTCGCCATGTGTGCACCCCAGGTTGCATAGGCACTTGCTTCTGGCAGCGCAGAGACCTGCTGGGTGCCCTCTGCTCAGCCTGTGCTGCCCAGTGCAGCCCTGGGAAGGGCTGTGTGACCAAGAGGGCTTCCCAGGCGTGCTGTGGGGCTTGGGATTTGCCCTGCTGGGGCTCCCCACGAGGCTTGGCCCTGGCTGGCTGCACTTCCAGGCTAGGGTGTGAGGAGGCAGGAGTGGTTGGAGCTGCATGGGTGATTGGGCCCCTATGGGAACGTGAGGGTCTTGGCATGCAAGCAGGTCCTGACCAGTCAGGTTGGCCTGGGGCTCCAGGGTGAGTGTTTGTTTGCATGAAGGTCAGGGGGGGCCTGGACTGGTACTGAAGGCCCCACCCTGGCACAGTCTGCAGCCACCCGCCTCCTGCCTGGCCAGGCCCGAGAAGTCTGGAAGGAGAGCATGCGTGTGGTGGAGGAGGCCGCCTGTGGTCGAGGTGGTGGGAGAGGCTGTCAGGATGCTCGCACTCTGGCTGTCTCCAGCCTGAGACGCCTCTGGCGCGTTCTGTGCTCCTCGGAGCTTGTTGCGCTTCCTAGATGAGCTCCCCGGGCACAGTTAGCAGCTCCTGTCTTGCCCCAAGATGACTGCAGCCTCCCTCCGCCTGGGACTCTGTCTGGACTGTGCACCTTAGCGGACCACTGCGAAGGACAGAGCTGCTTTTGGCCAGGGTTTCTCCTCACCCCTGTGGGCTTTTGACAAGTGAGTGAGCTGATACGCGAGCACAGAGGGGGAAGGTGCGCCCTCCCTGGGCACCGCAGCCTGCTTGGATCCAAGCCCCGGGCAGAGCAGCTGGAGCCTTGGCTGTGCGGGTAGCACCACGCGGCGGCCCTGCAGCCTCTGGAGGTGAGCAGCCCGGCCTGCTTCTAGGGGCCCCTGGGTCACCTGTCTCTCCTGATCACTGTATGTGCATGCTCTCAAGGTAGGCAGGTGGGGTTAGTTTATCCCATTTGCACTGAAATGTGCGTAGCTTCCAAATAAAGACAGGTGGTGCCCAAGGTGGCTGCTGTGTCGGGAGGCATGGGGCCGCCTAGAGGGGACACTGACTCTCCTGGGCATTGAGCTGATTTTCTCCACTTTTACATTTTGGGCCTTATATGTTTGTTATACTTTTTTAAATATTCTCCTAAAATACTTCTTGCAGTCCTTCTGAACCACCTCTCTCCCCCTTGAGTTAGAACCCAGAAAAAGTACAGTACAAAGAAGCCTGAAGGCCCCCACCTCTTAAAAATTGAGATCAGGGGAAGTTTTCATTTTAGAAACTAGGCAGGCTGGTGGCTTCCCCGGGGCCAGAGAGAGGTGACCCAGGGCCGGACGTGCACAGTCCCGTGGGCTGGCACTACATAGGAAGCGGCTGCAGCCAGGGTGAGCCTGGCGCCTCCATTTTCTGACAGCACCTGAACCCTCACCTCCCTTTTCAAAATGAAGGCTGTGTGTCACAAACCGGTTAGAACTGCCCGTTGCCATGGTTTTCACGTTGGAAGGCACAGTTAAAGGGTCACATGACCGAGGAGGGAAATGCCTTTGTCACATGACTTTTTGGTGGCCTGATTAGCATACAGGAAGTTCACTCCCTGCTGGCTGCTGGGATGCTGAGTGATCATTGATGGGCGGTGACATCATCTCTTGGAAGAGTTATTGATCAGTCTCAGACCAGGCTGGGGCTGGGCTCTTGGAGGTCTGGGTGGCCCTCTCAGGGAACTTCAGCGCAGGAGTCTCTGTCCCTGTCCTGCCCTCTTCCCCGAGGCAGATCCCGTTTCTTTAGGTGTGGCACCCCCAGATCTGGGGAGCCTAATTCCTGATGGGTCCTCATGCTGTCAGCCTGCGTGGCTGAGCAGCGTGTTTTCGGTGTGTCACTACTCGAGGTGCCCTGGCTCTGCTCCTCGGCCCGCCCAGGAGCCCACCTGAGTGGTGAGCAGTGGCTGCAGCCTGGTGTTGGCCTGTGGGTCCCCCACCTCTGAGTTGCTGGGCACCTGCCTGGATCCAGAGAACCTGGAATTGGAGCCGCCAGGTCACCTTGAAAGTCGATATTGAGTGGCATGGGGCCATCAGCAGAGAAAAGACCTGCCAGTAACTTGGTGATCTCCCAGTGAGATGTCTGGGTGACTTTATAAACTCCCTGTAGGTCTAGCACGACCTCTTCCTGTCCTCTCCCCCAGCTCTGAGACTGTCCAGTCAGCAGCTGTACTAGGCTAGTGAAGTCCACTCAGGGCCAGCCAGGAGGAGCGCTCTGGTGGGTGAGATAGTGAGGGCAGTGGCTACAGTCTCATCTGCCAGTCTGGGAGGGTGCCACTGGACTCGTGGTCCCTGCCCCCTTCCCTGAGGCCCAGCCCCTTGCTCAGGGGCAGTGGCTTCTGTGCTCTGTGAAACGGAGCCAGGCCCAGTGACTGCGTCCTTCTTACTTTGCTGCCCCTGCTGTGTAGTGGAAAAAGCAGGGACAACTTTGAGCAGCGCCTTCAGCAGGCTCCATCCGAGTTCTTTCTGTGGGTCACAGTGCCACCTAGGGGCATGTTGTGTCTTTGGCTGCTTTTTTTTTTTTTAACCACAAAAAGAAGTGTTTCTTCAGTGAAGTGCTCAGCAGAACTCCGAGGGAAGCGGTGCAGTGTGTCATCAGCAGGCAGCACCCCAGGCCACCAAGGGTCACAGTGGCCTGGGGAGCACCAGTCAGTGCCCACTCAGGTTAATGGTGTCATATGCACAATTGGCACAGAATGGACACTCACTGTTGCAGGGTCTGACGGTGTGCCGAGGCGTTCGTGACACGTCCTGACAGAGATAACTAAACAGTGCCGGGGGCCCGCCCGTCCCTGCTGAGCCCGTCCCGAGTGCTGGGGGCTGTTAGTGAGAAGGGGCAGGCGCTCGCTGGAGAGCTGGGGGTGGGTGAGCTCTCTGCAGCATGAGGATGAGTGGAGCAGTTGATGCCAAGGGTTCCCGAGGGTCAGGCCAGTGATAAGAGGGGCTGTGTGGGGTAGCGGGCCAAGTGGCCCTGGTTGGTACCCACAGGACAGTGTGAGGCATGGGCGGTGATGGTTGGGCACCAGTTCTGAGCAGGTCAGATAGGTTAGGAGTGACCAGTGTCGAGTGATGCTCTCGGCTTAAAAACACATCAGCAGTGCTATCACACGTGTCCTGGCCTGCACGGTGCAGCCTGGAGCAGGCACACAGGCGGAGGGGGTCTTTGGGGCTGGCCTCCATCAGTGGTGTCCAGCACAGGTAGGCGGGAGCCTGTGGTTTTAGGAGTGCATGTGTCCCGTCACGCCCAGCATGAGAAGCCCCAACAGTGGCCCACGACCGAGCCAAGGCCCCAGGGCTGAAGTGGGGCGTGTTCACTCGGCACCATGCCATGTGGCTGAGGAGAGAGCTTCGGGGCTGACCAGGGCGTCTGCGATGTGCTCAGCACCTGCATCCTCAGCCAGGGACGCAGGCAGGGCTCGAGGGTCCAGCTGTGTGATGGCTGGTTTGGGGACCTTGTGCTTCGTGTGGTGAGAGGGACAGCCTGGCCACACAGGTCGCTAGGTGTGCACAGGGGGACACACCCACACACCCACCCCACCCCCGTCTGCACACACCGGCGGGTCCTGGCGGTCAGAGGCCCAGGGTCTGCTGACTGACTGCTCTCTGCCCACAGCGACATGAAGTCCGAGCGGAGGCCGCCCTCTCCCGATGTGATCGTGCTCTCTGACAACGAGCAGCCCTCCAGCCCGCGGGTCAACGGGCTGACCAAGGTGGCCTTGAAGGGGACCAGCACAGAGGCCCTCACGGTGAGCCCCTCGCGGGCCGCATGCTGGTGGCGGCGTCCCCGCTGCACGCATGCCCCAACCTCTCTTGTCTTTGCAGAAGAGCAGTCCTGAGGAGCGGGAGAGGGCGATCAAGCAACTGAAGGAAGAGTTACGACTAGAAGAAGCAAAACTTGTTCTGTTGAAAAAGCTGAGGCAGAGTCAGATACAAAAGGAAGCCACCGCCCAGAAGGTGCGTGCCGCCCGGACCCACGCAGCCCTGGCACCTTGGCGTCGGTGGGAGGTGCCCCGAGCTGGGCATTGTGTGCTTCACGGCAGCGCTGCCTCAGAAGGCAGGGAGCACCCTGTCTCGCAGACAGCGTCCGAGGAGTCAGTGTAGTGCTGCGCTGGTGGAGGCGTGTGTCAGGTTTCTCTCGAGTCCCCGTTCAGAAGCCCTCATGCGCGGCTGGTGGCTGTGCCCACTGCAGGCTGTGCCCTGACGTCTCTATCCCGCAGCACATGCCTGCCCCTCGGGCCCCTCGGATCCTAGCCCGGCCCTTGCTCCACTGCTGTCGTGCCTCTGTGCTGGGGCGCTCCAGGTGCTTCTGGGAGGCTGCACACCCATTGCCAGCCCAGTACAGGAGAGCCGCGCACCCTGGGCAAGGCAGGGACACTCTCTTCCACCCACCCCGCCTAGGGGTTAGCGAGTGGGTTGGTTGAGGCTGTCAGGACTTTGCGTCTTTATTGGTGCCTGACACTGGGTGAGGTGAACTGCCCGTCACCTTCAGTTCCTGGGGAATATGTGACTAAACTGCTGTGACGGGCAGGGTGCAGGCAGCAGCAGGGAACCCACCTAGTATATGTGAGGGTCTGGGTCCTGTCCAGCTCCCGGGCCTGGAAACTGAGCCCTGTGCAGGCCCAGCCTTTGCCTCACCTGTTGAATTGCTGGGTGTCTCGGCCCCCGCAGGGCAGAGCTGGTGCCCGAACAGAGGTTGCCGAGGATGGGTTTGCTGGGAAATGTCCCCTTGGCCCCTTGCAGTTGGCCGTCTGCTTCTGTGGAGGACAGTTGCCAGGCTGGCAACAGAACCTTGGGGAGCCTGGTTCACTGGAGAGGGGAGGTGAGGCCTCTGTGGGGCCTCATGCCTGTTGTCTCCCCCTCTCAGCCTGCAGGCTCTTCTGGGAGTGCTGTGACCACCCCGCCCCCACTCGTGCGGGGCACCCAGAACCTTCCTGCTGGCAAGACGTCACTTCAGGTCGGTGTCCCTCTGTATTGGCCCTGCCAGAAACCAGAGTCTTCTGACTCTAAAGAACACTGTGCCCAGGTCTCAGCCTGGGCCGAGTGCAATGTCATATAATAGAGTGGGAGGTCCCTAGTGGCACCCTCGGCTAGATCTGAGCCGGCCCTGCCCACCCAAGGCCAGGCCTGGCACACACAGGTGCCCACCTTGCCCTGGATACTATACTCTAGGCAGAGCTGGTACCTATTGGCATCATACTCCCACATTGTCAGAACCCACTCCCAAGAGACCTCAGGTTCTTACTGGTATCTGCATTTAGGGTAAATACACATCTGGCCTAGTTTGTTTTAAACTACTATTTTACTTTCCTAAAATTGAAGAAAAAGGGGCCAGGGACTTAGCTCAGTGGTTCCATGTGTGCCTGCCAAACACAAGGTCCCAAGTTCAGTCCCCCATTACCACATACCACAAAGCCTGGCGGCTCACTCCTGTAATCTCAGCACTCGGGATCGGGAGGCAGAGGCTGGAGGATTGCTGAGTTTGAGGCTGGCCTGGGTTATGTAGTGAGTTCAGGGTGAGGCTGAATTATCCACCCCACCCCACCCCCAAAAAAAGGCAGATAAATGCGAGCCCCGTGTTGTTGACAGACTTCCTCCACTCGAATGCCTGGCAGCGTCATCCCCCCACCCCTGGTCCGCGGCGGGCAGCAGGTCTCCTCCAAGCTGGGGCCGCAGGGCAGCTCGCAGGTCGTCATGCCCCCGCTCGTCAGGGGGGCCCAGGTAAGCAGCCCTGAGAACCAGCTAAGCTTGGTGAGGGCCACGCACCCTGGCTCTTGAGGCAGCACCACCCCGCGGCACCCCTCGCCGTCCAGCCAGCTCCTCTCTGCCTGCCCCACAGCAGATCCACAGCATCAGACAGCATTCCAGCACAGGGCCCCCACCACTGCTCCTGGCGCCCCGCGCCTCTGTGCCCAGCGTGCAGATTCAGGGACAGAGAATCATCCAGCAGGGACTCATCCGCGTCGCCAACGTCCCCAACGCCAGTCTGCTTGTCAACATCCCACAGGTGAGGGGTGGCCGCCACACCTGCCCCGGGCCTGGCTGGTCTTCAGGGTGCTGTGGTGTCTAGGAGCGTGACCGGGCTTGAGCTCCTTGGCCGGTACCTCTGCCGCGTGGCAAAGGGTGGGGACGTCGCAGGTGAGGCGAGCTGTGGCCTAGGACCCCGTCCTCAGGTTCGGGCAGGGGGAGATGTCTGTAGAGATGCTCACGGCAAAGACCCTCCTCGCCACACAGCCCTGGA
Organism: Petromus typicus; assembly: GCA_004026965.1. Taxonomy (NCBI): domain Eukaryota; kingdom Metazoa; phylum Chordata; class Mammalia; order Rodentia; family Petromuridae; genus Petromus; species Petromus typicus. The sequence goes on from PVIR01041372.1 coordinate 10,366, forward strand.
GAGCAGCGGGTGGAGAGCAGGGGCCCCGCCTGACGGGTGGGACTCCGGTCTGCAGGGCCTTCGCCGCCGCCTGCCGTCCCGCGCCGCCTCTGATGGGCCCTCGCCACCGCCTTCCTCAGACGCGAGCAGGTGCCGGGCCTTCTGGGCAGTGCCTCTCCCTGCCTCTGTGAACTCAAGCAGTACAGGGCGATGGCTGCTTCTGCTCCCCCTGGGGCTCTGTCCAGTCTCTGCTGCTCTCAGGTGCTGCGAGGCTGGGCAGCGTGCAGGCCATCTTCTCCCTCGGCCCTGTGGCATGGTGCCTGTTTGCAGGCGCCTGGGTTTGCCCTTTCGCCAGGCTTGGTGTGCCCAGCCCCTGTCACATTTCTGGGGTCCTCAATCCCAGAAGCTAAGGATGCTGGCGCGACCAGCTAGGGTTTGAGTGCAAGTCCCACGTGCCCACCATGGGATCCAAGGACAGCAGTAGTAATACAGGAGCAGCCGGCTGGGGGACTGGAGGGCACAGTGCAGGGTCGGCCCCGGAGCTGCTTCTCCCAACCCCATTTGACCCCACGGAGGTACTGAGGGCTGCGTAGTTGGGCTTCCAACCAAGGGCGGGTTTGAGCACAGTGCCGACGTCCTTGCCTCCTGGGGTAGTTCATTTCAGGCCAGTTGTCCTGTGGCCCACGGACTCAGCTTGCCTCATTTTGTGCTGGGTTTTTTTGTGGTTCTGAGGTGGTGCCTAGGCCTGTGTGCACGTGGGGCGAGTGCTCAGCGCCAAGCTGCGCCCAGCCCTTTCCAAGGACTTGTCACCAAGGGGTGCTGGTGTGGACATGGCGGCCTAAGAGCGCCGGCGGGGCCGCCACGGTGGGCACACTGAGCACCCTGACCAGGTTACCCTCTCCCCAAAGGCCACCCCAGCATCACTGAAGGGCACGACGGCTGCCTCTGCTCAGGCCAACTCCACACCCACCAGCGTGGCCTCTGTGGTCACATCTGCTGAGTCTCCAGCCAGCCGGCAGGCAGCCGCCAAGCTTGCCCTGCGCAAGCAGCTGGAGAAGACGCTGCTGGAGATTCCCCCGCCCAAGCCCCCGGCTCCAGAGATGAACTTCCTGCCCAGCGCTGCCAACAACGAGTTCATCTACCTGGTTGGCCTGGAGGAGGTGGTTCAGAACCTGCTGGAGACTCAAGGTGGGTACTGTAGGCCAGCTTCTGCCTCCTCCCAGCCTGGCATGTGGTAAGGGAGCCCTGTGGTGCTCCTGGAGACTGCAGGCAGCCTCTCAGGGATGCCATTCCCGTCAGCTCTGCTGTGAAGTGGGGCCCCACCCGGTGCCCAAGAGCCAAGGGGCTGCCTCACCTACCTTCCTGTGGGACAACATAAGGTATAGCTATAGGGCTGCTGTCAAAAGCAGCACTGGAGGGCCGGGGAGTTAGCTCAGTGGCTCTGGCGCCTGTCTTAGAAGCGCAAGGACCTGGGTTCGATCCCCGGTAACCACATAACAATACTGGGCGTGGAGACTCACCCCAGCAGCAACCAGTACCACACACCACAGTGCCGGGTGTGGTGGCTCACGCCTGTAATCCCAGCACTCGGGAGGCAGAGGCGGGAGGATTGCTGTGATGTGAGTTTGAGGCTGAGCTCAGGGCCAGCCCGAACCACAAAGCGAGACCCTGTCTCAGAAAAAAAGCAGCATTGGAGATGGAGGAGACGGCAGTTGAGATGCCCCTCGGGGCTACCCCCTGGCATGCCTGTGCCTAAGTTCAGGGTGAGGTTCTCTGGCTCTACGCCCCAGCGAGTGCTCCCTGAGGACTCCTGTCTGGGATCTGGCAGACGTGGGCCTTGCCTCTGGTTCCTTGGCTCAGGCCCGAGCAGCCTCTCCCAGCCAGCAGCATCTGCCACCCACTGCCAGCCCAGAGTGCAGAAGCATGCAGCACAGTGTGGGCCCGGAGCACCCTTCACCTCTGGGTTGCCCTGGGCGAACTGAGGCCCCACCGTACCTGGGCTGTCTGGAGCTCTTTCCTGCCAGGCCATGTTGGCAGAGGCTGCTGCAGGAAGGCCCGGCTTTCAACCCTGCCAGGGTGGGTAAGGGACCTGACTGACTGTGCGACGCCCCCCTGGGGGAAGTCTGCTCTCCGGACCAGTGCCTTGCTGCCTCTGTCACCAGGACTCAGTCTCTCCTTCCATTGGCAAAATTGGGACCTTTTCCATTGGCAAAAGGAAGGCCCCAGCCGTGGCTGTTGGCCACTCTTGGCAGGTTCCACGTCCTCTTGGGGGACGGATGGTGCACGGGATGGGCTGTGGTCACACCGGCGACATCTCATCTGCTCCGTGGCACGGGGGCCTTTCCCATGGTCCTCTGCATGTGCCCCGCCAGGGTCCGGTGATGGCCGCGAGGCGGTTAGAGGCCTTGAGCACACTGCCCCAGGGAGGGGGAGAGGACAGC
>PVIR01041373.1:0-12785 GCA_004026965.1 Petromus typicus
AAAAAAAAAAAAAAAAAAAAAAAAAAAGAAATAAGTCGAATCTCGCTGTGTTTGTTACCAAAGAGATGTCACAGTTTATACAGCTTTGTGCCTCTACTGGTGAGCTGAGGAACTGAGGTATTGGGGTGAAGAATCCCCTAGCTGCAAAGCAAAGCTTACAGCTGTGTGTTGTTTAATTTCTGTTCTATAAAGCTATCCAAACTTGTGGTACTTTGTTACAGCTGCCACATAGGTGTGATACGTTACATAATATGTTCCATTTTGGAAGACAAATGTTCGTTCAACTTGCAGACCATAAAACACCTTCCATTCTCAAGCTATACAAATTATGCTTTTCGAGTCCCTGCGCTGATTCTCAATCTCCCACAGTAGCTGCTCGATCTTACAGTAGTCTTAGCATTTTAAAAAAATTCCCATCCATCTCATCATAGAGTTCAGTATGCCATCAGGCACACTACTTTGACACTTTCTCGTCTTTTTCATATCTTCACTTTTGGCTATTCAAATTTATTTCTTCTAAGGTTTGTCAATGCCCACAATCACTTTGTGTCTTAAACTCAAATTTTCCATCATTTCAATGCAAAGTTCTACAGCTTACATATTTAGACTATTATAGTTATTTTTGGTCTTATAGAAATGCTCCACATTGATTGCTCTGTTTTCTCCAGTGCTAATAATCTGTTCATCTCTCTCTGCTCTCTTATCTTCTGTTGATAACTCATACTAAATTCAAATAAGCTTTCTCAACTTCACACTCTGATTGTTTTTACCATAATTATCTGACAGAAAATAATTCTAAACAATTTTATATTTGTATATTGCCACCCCCATACTGAATCTACTAAACCATTTTCAGAGAAATAGTATAATAATATGGAAAAGAGAAATTCATATTTTCAAATGCAGGAATTGCACAGGAAATGCTTTTAGTTTTAACTTACATCATTTCTTTTTGATCTCAGCTAAAGTACACTTTCTTTATTGTCCTTGTCACTCTTAGGTGATTAATGTAACATCCATTTTATTATTAAGTGGATGTGCTAAGATAAGAAACTTTTCAATGTTAGGCCTCCAATTATGGGCTCCACATAAATATTAATCCTTAACATTTCTGATACTCTTGGAGGAAGCGTAAGCTCTATACTCGTCCTTTCAGTGTATTTTCTTCCTATATCTTCCTTGACTTTTGATTATCTTACGTATTACCAATGTTTCCCCATTTCTTCAGCTTTTTTTTAAAGCTGTAAAAGCATCTAAATACACACACAGATGTGAACTTTCACATGCAAATAAAATCTTCCTGTATACTGACACCAAAATGTTTTCACTCTTCTTGGTTTTCAGACATTTAGAAAGTTAAATTACATATCTAATTACATATCTATCTATCTATCTATCTATGAGCTATCTATCCTTTTTATGGTTAATTAAAATCATTTCTCTCTTACTTCTGGATTGTACTCTTTAGCAGTCACCATTTTCAACTCAGTAAAAAATCATGTCAATCAAAAATGTAAGAATTTGATTATGTGCACAAAAAGACAGAGTGTAAACTAAGAGGACTCAAATTAAGAGTGGTAAGCCCAACTCACAGCAACCTAAGCACTCTTAGTAGAGCATAAAGGAAAAAGCAATTTTCTGTAACTTTTTTGTGATTGGTTGTTATACATTTTATTTTTTTAAAAAATTGAGTTTATCAGTATATTTTAGAAATATATTACAACCACATTCTTCATTGAGAATTTTTACCTGTACATGATATATCTTGATTCTCATTTTTCCCATTCCCCTGCTCTCCTTAAACCCCTCCATCCCCATATACCAAAGCTTTGTTTCCATTTGTTTCTTTTTTACTTTAATTTTTTTCTTTTCCTTCTTTGTTTTCCCCTGTCCCGCTTCCCTAGTTCCTCTCCCTTTTTGAGAATTGTCTTCCTATTTCACAACATGTTTTATAATTTTGGACCTTATTTACACTTTTAGTTTCTCACATTAGAGAAATAATATGGTGTTTAGACATGTGTGTTCTATTTATTTCACTTATGAGTATGGCTAAATATATGCACCTCAAGGCCATGCATTCATCTTTATAGCGGAAACAGCTATTTACACTTCCTTCTCTGTGGGTGATTGGTTTCTCACTGGATTATGTTGATATGACTACAAAGTTTACTTTTTGTGTTTCCTTTATGATTAGAAATAGCATTTGTGGGAAATTGGGATAAATGGAGTTTTGGTTGCTTGGGTGTGGATAATTATATAAAATAGATTGAAAGGGAATATATTTAAACTGAGACCTCCTTTTTTTAAATTTGACAAGTCTATAGCATTGTTCTCCTTATTAAAAATGCTTTTCCAACTATTTCTTGATTTATCAGTTATCAATCTCTAGACTTCAAGTTAAGACCTTGAACATGCTAGTCGATGTTTATTTGCCTTTCCAGGTCCAGCTTCTGTCTCCTCTCTGTGCTATACGATGGGCAAGGTGAACAACTTCTGTGGACTGGATTATCAGTAATCTCTTTCATTTTGTCTTGTAATTCCATTTACCTGACAAGCAGTATTGACAAGAAACCAGAGTGCAGGAGCAGAGAGTAGGGAGCTACCATGCTTTTCGCTGATACTTTCCCTCTGGCCTGCAGTTTAATGGTGGCTGTGCTCCACACCCACGGCCACACATCTTGTTTGGCTGTGTTTTCCTGCAGCTAGAGGATTTGTTCATGACAGGGACACTGCTCTCTCCCTTATCTTTTGCAATAGTGCTAATAATTCCCTAATATTGTTAACCCTGGTGCGTTAGCAGTTCTTATAGATTCCGTCATTATGCCCTCAACTCTGTAAATAATTTTTTCTCTAAATTATTTTCACTGATGTGAATGTGCTGTTTTCAGCAGAGATTATTATTAAGAAATATGTAGAGCTCATTGGTTAATCACACACTCTCCTCTTTCTAGCTTCAATGGATTAAGAAACGCCCAGTAAATTTGCAAATCTCCTGCCTCATGTGCTTCTGGGTAGGCCAAGGATGACCAGCCAGTGATTCCTAGTCCATTCCTCTCCAAATAAACATTAGCTTTCTTGAAATTTTTGTTGTTATTGTGGGAAGGTGTGCTTGTTTGCTTTCTTTTGCAGTGCTGAACACTGAATTTAGAGTCTTGGATATTTGAGCAAGTGCTCCATCACTGAGCTACACCCAAACCATATAGCAATCAGTTGTAATCTAGTGCATAAAATAGGACTCTATTGGTCTATTTTGGAATAAATAAAAAATAAGACTTCGGAAAACACTATTTTTAATCTCTAGATTGTTTTATTGTTCATCTTCCCCCTAGCATTTAGAAAGAATATTCTTAAAGGTATTTAAACAGAAGAGACTTAAAGCCAAGGACTGGCTACTCTATTGAGGGAACAGGTTGTTCAACACAGCTACTACCAGCAGGAAGCAGTTAGCGCTTCTAGGCTGGAGAAGCAAATTTAGGTGGTTTCATAGGTCCCTAGGAACTAATATCACTTAGAAAATGTTGGAATGTTAACATAACTTATTGGAGCAAAAGAGATGCAGAGATTCCCCAGAGAAACCAGCTGAAGTGCACAGGGAAAATAAACCTGGGTTTTCCCTATCCTGCTTTAGTCTCTCTCTGGCTCAGCCTATGGGAAAACAAGAGGAAAAGTAAATTTAGAAATGCACTTTACAATAGTCATCCTTATGAGGTACTGAAAAATTGTCCAAGGAAAATCTTGGTATTTGAATTGAGGCCCTTGAATTCCTTTTTGCAGCTAACCACTAAACCCAGGCTGTAGGACTAACTAGATCTACTTTGAGCTATTCCACTTGACCCATTCAATGTCTGATCTGGGTGAACAATATAGTTTGGATATTGAATGTTCCCCCAACCAAAGTCCATGTGTTCAAATATTGTTCCTAGAGTGATACTGTTTGGAAGTTTGTGGGCCTTTAAGAGGTGAGGCCTAAACTTTGTAGTGGAGTGCATCTGTTGTCCCTGCCATTCAAGAGACTGAGGCAGGAAGACTGCTTGAGCATACAAATTTGAAGCCATTCTGGCAAGAGAATGAGATGCTACAATAAATTAACAAGAAATAAAGAAATAAACAAAAGAGATGGTATTTTTTTTCTTTGAATATGTTCCATTCAAACAAATTTCATGACCCTGATGTCTTTCTCTTCATTTTGGCTTCTTTGCTGATGAGGTGAGTAGCACGTCCTGTCAGGTACTTCTGCCATGATATACTGTCTTGGCGAAAGGTCCAAACCAGTTAGATTACTTGATCATAGACAAGAACCTCTAAAAATGTGTGCCAAAAATATGCCTTTTATGTTTAAAGTTAAATATTTCAGGTGTTACATTATAGGGATGGAAAATAGATTAGCGCACTCATGATGATACTTTTTCCTTGACTTTAATCTTATGTTCTTGTCTTAGTTACTTTCTCCACACTGGGTCAAAGTACCCAACACCAGCAACTTACACAGGAGAGATTTATTTGGCTCATGGCCTTTGCATAGCTGGAGTATGTTGGAAAGGCCTGAAAGGAGCAAAGTTACTTTTTATATAGCAGCCAGAAAGGAGAGAAAAAGAAGAGCTTGGAGGGAAATATGCTCAGAGATTTACATAGAGATACCAGCTATGCTTGGAGTCATACCCTAGCAGGTCATGACTCCAGGGTCCTTTCTCTTTAAACCAGGCCCCATCTTTTAACAGCTCATTTATCTATAGTATCTCTTAGGACCAACCGTCTTTTAAAAGCTCCACCTATGAATGCATGAGATTTTGGGGAAACAACTAGATAAAACTCTAACAGTTCTATTCTCCTTGGTACAGTAAATCTCAAATCTATTCATGCAATATACAAATTAGCAAGCGCTTGCTTACATTGGATATAACTGCTATTTTCTTTCCAGATCTTGAAATCCTCCCCAAGTTTATTCTAGGACAACACGAAGGTATTCTGAGTGGTGATGTCTTTCATTCATGAGCTTTCTTTGGCCAGACAACAGTGATGTGAGGTCAAATACAGACTCTTTTTTATTTTCTCAAAGTAACTGGACTTAACAGCAGAAAACCTGAAAATGATCCACTTACCATTTGTACATGACAGATAAATATTTATAGTATATCAAAGCAGTAAGATATTATTTAGTACAAAAAATGACTATGTACACCCATTTTTGTAAGAGCACAATTTATAATTGCTAAATATTGGAAATAGCCCATATGGCCATCAATAAAGTGATGGATAAAGAAAATGTGGCATTTATATATGATGGAGTACTATTCTGCCATAAAGAAATATAAATTTTGGTTACTTTAAGATAAATGGATGCACCCTGAGATCATAATGGTAAGTGAAATAAATTAGACACACGTGTTTAAACATCTCATTGTTTCACTTGTGTGAGAAACCCAAAGAGTGAATAAGGAGCAAAATAGACGACCCATATAGGGCAGTAAGAACAATGTTCAAATAAGAAGGGGTTCAAAGTAGAAGGAGAGAAAAGAGAAGGAAGGAAAAACAGATTTTAAAAAAAGAGAATAGGAAGGGGAAAATGGAAACAAAGGTTTTGTCAATGTGGAAGGGAGAGCAGACTTGATAGGAGGGGAAGAAAATAAGATGAAAAAGAAGAATGAAGATATACTATGTACATGTACAAATGGCTATCATTAATGTGATTATTATGCATGGAAAATATATACTAATAAAAAAAACTAAAAGAAAATGAATGACATGACTTAGCAATATTCTCAACAACTTGGTCAATTTCAAAACTTTTATGCTAACCAAAAGAAGGCAAACAGAAAGTAAACACATATGACTACATTTACATAAGTTTCTAGAAAATTAATATACCGTGACATAAAATAAAGCAGTGTTTACATGTACATAAGGGATCATAAAAGAACAAAAGGAAGAGATTATAGAAGAAGATGAAGAAACTTCTTGTGTGTGATGATATACTTATTGCCCATGTTTGTGTTAATGGTATTATATGTATATGTATATTATATTATATGTATATGTATATTATATGTTATATATATATTATATATAATATATATTATATATAATATATAATATATAATATATTATATATTATATATAATATAATATATTATATATTATATGTTGGTATTATATGTTAATGGTATATATATGTGTACGTATGTCAAAATTTTTGAAGTGTAAAATTCAAATTTGTATGGTTCATTGTGTTTTATTATGCATGAGTAAAAATGTTAAGTGGCAAAACAATTGCAAATTAAAATATTAACCTCCTAGTTTTTTTGTTTGTTTGTTCGTTTTTTTAGAAATCAAAGGATTTCTTGACTGAACCAACTGTCTCTTTTGATATTTAGAGCCCTATCCTCCAGATCCATGGCAGGAAAAGCACTACAGCAAAGCTGGCCATGTGTTTATAAGCACTGACTGAGTAACAAAACCGTTCCTCCTTGTGCTACAAGATCTCTTTTCTCTGTTTTGAAGTTCCAGGCTGCATAATAACAATTGTAGGGTCAACAGCCAGAAACACAGGAATTCAGAGATCTCTAATAATAATTACTCTGAATCTGAACTCTGCCACAGGAGATAAAGAAGCCTGTTAAGTTCTGAGAATCTCTGTATATCCTCATACCACACAGCTAGTCACATGAAATTTGTGTGACCTTTATACACATACCTACTTAGAAGAGTCTCTGTCACTCCATGTTGTACACAGAACTGCTATACTGTTTTCTGAGTACTTTTTGCAGTTCTGAGGATCAAATCTAGTTAGGATAAACCTAGACAGTCTATCCGCCACTATACTTTTAGTTTTTATCTGAATTATGTTCTTCATTTTGAATTTGAAAGAAGTTATCTCTAAATGATAAATAAATAAAATATAGTAAGAAGTTATTTTAGCATTTCTAAGTAAAACAGGATTGACCAGAGTTAGCCACACTGAATACTAAGGCTTAAAAGATTTTTGAGGTAGAAAAATATGAATTACATGTTTAACTTTAAGCATTTGGAAAGTTAGGAAAGATGATAACATTTTATGTTTTAAAGCAATAAAAGTATCAGTTATGTTTCCCTCTGAGGCCCTAGAAGTCTAATTTGAACCTCAGAGATTATGACTTCTAGGTAGGGCTGGGAGACAGCTACATTTCAGTAAACAGTGCTGAGGATGTTAAATATTCCATTGTAAAAAGGAACTAAATTCATGCTATCTTTAGAAGTACTGAAGGTTGTCATAACAAGTAACACTTCATTAGAGTGAATGTCGATCTTGTAGGAGATCCTAAAATGGAGGTAACAAGATTGGTCCCATGATAGATATTGTGAAATAGAAAATGTTCAAAGGGAAAAAGAGAGTAGAGGTAAGTAACAAGAAGAAAGAAAAATGTTGGCAAAAAAAGGAAACAAAGCTTATGTATATAGGGGTTGGGGGTTCAAGGATGGGCAAAAATGAGAAATAAGTCATGTTATATACTGGTAACAATTATCAATGTTGAGTGTGATTATGATGTGTATATAAAATGTACCAATAAAGATTTAAATTAAAAAAAAAAGATTGGCCCTATGAACCTCCTAAAAAGGCTTAGGCAGCATTGCCAATTAGGCAAATTAGAATAAATTGTTCTCTGCCATCTTACTACTCTAAGAGAAATTTTGAGGCCCTCACAGAAAGTCTTCACTTTGGCAAAGCACAATTCTTTGCCAAATCAATCTCTTATAGTGAACAGAACAGAGTAAAAGGTTAAGTAGTAAAACATAAATAACTATATGAATAGCTCATTAACTACATCAGTGCAGGGCAGTAAGCTCATGCACTGTGAATTTCAGGCCAGAGAAATCCATTTCAGCTATCACACATACATACAAAGATGTGTGAACATGGGACATCTTGGAAAAGCTCATGGGAAAGACTCCAAATCTGCTATTTTTAGCAATATTTGGGTTTTCCCACAACAAAAGAACATCAGAGGGGAAGGAAATATGCAGTGCATGACAGAATTAAGTCATACTTATCAGGAAATAGAAGAGAGAATAAAAGTTGGCCATCTTTGATTAAGGGTGACAACACATTCTGTGGGACCCTTCTTGCAGAGGAGGAATGGCTGTTGAAGCAGAAACTGCCAAGGACATACCTGAAATAAGGACGCTGGGGGAGATTAGAAAGCTCCTAAAAGCATCCTGCATATATGGCACTTTAGGGACTTTCCCCCGTGCTGGTGCTCAGATGTACAAAGTTAAATTCTGTTTTTTAGTTCCCTCAGAAAAGACTGTCAAAACTTTTTGTGAGTCATGCTATGTTGAACAAAAATACAGTGTGTTTCATGGGTTCTTATCCTCTTTCTCCAGTGTGAAGTTTTGGTGCTAAATGGGTTGAAAAGATCCACTAAAGGGGCACAAAAGTTGTACACTAATAAGGCATTTATCTAATGTGTACTTCCTTGTACCAAGTAAAGTGGGAACATCTGCCATAGCCTTACCCACATCTGCTAATCACATGAGGTCCTACTCCACTGTGAAGCCCTTGGATACTGGAATTGCCAACAAAGAATTTTCCACATTCACTTCATCCACTGCCCCTACAGTGATATGAACTATCTTTCGAGGTGGGACTGATGGATGTCGTGATAGGACACACACTGCACATCCACTGCACATATAAAGCCTTTTCCTACTGCATTGTCCTGTGTGGAATGGCTGAGCTGACACTTTCCAAGAATCACCATACTCATAATTTTCTGCACTGTGCCTTTTCATGTGCTCAAGTATAGTGTTATGTATGAAGCCTTTTCCATAAATGCAGAGCACATGAAACCTTTCTCCAACTGTGAAGATTCTTGTGCTGAATAAGTGTATCTGTGTGATGGAAGATTTTTCCACAGTCACCACACTCATAACTTCTTGATTTAGCATAAATTATCCTGCACTTAACAAGATAAGATTATTGGGTACAACATTTCTCACATTAAAACAATTTACAGAGATTTGATCTTGTGTGATTTTTCTGACGGACAATGAGTTTGTAGCAGTCACCGAGCAATTTCACACACTCTTCACACATATCACACTTTTCTCCAGTGTGGAATTTCTGATGATAGATAAATTTAATTTTCTGGGTGAAAAACTCATATTTACTGCACCTGTACTTTTCTTTGGTGTGAAAATTTTCTCCACATGCGGTGCTCCCATATCAATTCTCATTATGTGTAGGTTGGTATGGGACAAGCATGGAGCCAGGCTTGAAGTCCTTCCTGATCCTCCTGCAAATGAAGGCCATCTCTGCTTCCTGTAGTGTGCAAATTTTCACAAATGGGGCTGGCCCTTTTCTCTCCTAACGAATTTCTCATCACTTTGCTGCAAATCAAACCTGATTTCTTTGTAATACGACTTAAACGAATATGTCTGTTGCCCAGTGGATATTCCCAGATGCTTAGCCTTGGAAAAAATATTTTTCACGATTAAATCAGGTATATCACGTGATTTCTCACCTGTGCCTCAATTACAGAAATACTCTGCTCAGAATGCATCTTCATCTTCCACTCCACATAAACCACAAAGGCCAGGCTCAATCCCTATCAACTTCATCCAGAGCCATGTCTAACTTGCCTAGGATCTCTCTCCAGGTCTGAATAGATAGCTAAAAAAAGATCTGGAAACAGCAAGCTCCAGTGAAAACTCAAGTACAGAGCTTTCTATGCAGAACAGAATTTGTAATATCCATGAATTATCAACAACATAAACATATCCCCAAAAGCCACACAATTCTGGGCCTGCTCCAGGTGGGTATCAATCACGGGTCTAAGGCCCAGACCACTGCAGCTGTAACCACGGATGGAAGGGGCATTAACATTTTAAGACATTAGTGTGTTTGTAGAAAGTCAAGGTCTCTGACACCACATATGTGGACACTTAACCTCAAGTGGTCTGACTCAGCTCCGTAATATTAGTTCTTACAAAGCAAAAAGTTAGGACTCCCTTCAGAGCTATTCTGAGATACAGTAATATGAGAGGGGTGAAGAGACGTGAGTATCCGTGGGCCAGGTGCTCTGGCTCATACCTCAAGGGCCAGCACTTCTTGTACCTAGGGAAACACTGCTCACTGAAGGATATTCTAATGAGATATCACTGAAAATCTTGCCCAATTACCACCTTGAAAAATTTCAAACCAGCAGATGTGGTGGCTGTCTCCTATAATCCCAGCACTCAGGAGGCAGAGGCAGGAGGATTGCTGTATGTTGGAGGTTAGCTTGAGTTACATAGTGAGTTCAGGGCCAGCCTGAACTACAAAGGGAAAACCTACCTCAAACAAAACAAAACAAACAAAACAAAACAAAACAAAAAAACAAGACCAAAAAAACAAAACTAAGGGGAAAAAAATTCAAGCCAGGAATGGTTTGCTTGCAGTAATATTAAAGTTCAGAGTTCTAAAATTCATTCCAGTCCATTAAAATGTTCTCATAATAAATTTGCTTGCTTTGTTTTAAATCTCACTTGTCTTTGATAATGATACCAAGTTTTGCTGGCCTGGAGCCTAAGTAATTCCCAGGTTCTTTTCATTTTGAACAAAGAATTGAGTGACACAAGAAAAAAAAGGTGAAAAAAATTCACATTTATTTGAAATAGGAAAAGTACAAAGTGAAGGACAAGGGAGAAAATGATTCTTCAGAGTGACCTTGAACCAAGGAAAAGAGAGGAATAAAAACCTGAAAATAAAATGAAAGTATACTGTTCAGCATGCGGGTGAGCTACTCTAAAGAGGCATGAGAATGTGCTTTCAGTGACATCATCTCCTTCCAATTCTTCTTCTTTTTTTTTTTTTTGGTTTTGTTTCTATTTGTTTTTTTTTTTAGTTTTTTAATCTTTATTGGTACATTACGTATACACATCATGATTGCACTCCATAATGGGGATTTCTACCAGTATAAGACACAACTTAATTCTCATTTTTTCCCATAGCCCTACCCACCCTACCGCCCCCCCATACATAAAATTTGTTTCCTTACTTTTTTGTTACAATCCTTCCACTTCTTGCACAGATTGTGGGAACATACAGGAACTGCACATGTAGGGTTGGAACAGGCACTTCTGTGTAGCTTCTGGGATTCCGCTCTTAACCCTTCCCAGCAAGGCCCTATCTCAGTAAGTACTGATATTAGCAACAAATTTTTTAAAATGTCTCCTGATTTTATAGCATAGTGTTTTTCTTTGTTATTCTTTTATTTAAGCACTTTTGAAATTCTTGCTTTAGTTCTAAATACTAGTTCATGCTCTTAAAGTGTTTAAATGTGTGGTGGTAATGTCTGCAAATACTTTTTTATTTCATACTTTCAAATTTTACATCCACTTATTATTATTTTCACTATAGAAAAAAGCTTTACAGCAATGTCACTACTAGTGATAAAGTTGATTTTAAATATTTATTTATTTTTAACACATATTAGTTGAAAATATTAATGTCTTTTGGCGTGATATTTCTATATGTGTATAGATATGTATTTTAAAATTACTGATCAATATAAGTTATCCCAGAAGCTTGTATCTTATATTATACATATGTTTGTTATATTATGAGCTATGCATAGTTTTGAAAGTTAGGCTGGATGAGGATTGTTTTTCTTTTGAGACAGTGTGTTGCTTTGAAATTCAGCCTGGTCCTGAGCTCACTGTGTAGCCTAGGCTAGCCTCAAACTCACAACAATTCGCCTGCCTCTGTCTTCTGAGTGCTGCAATTATAAGCATGAGCCACCACAACCAGCATTGTGGTAACTGAACTAAATCCCTGGCCCCTGGATGAGGATTTTTTTTTTTATGAGTGGCTACATGATACTATTCAGTGATATACTTCCATTCATTCACTTGATTACATTTGTGTGTGTGTGTGTATATATATATATATATATATATATATATATATATATACATATATATATGTACATGTATATATGTACATATATATGTAATTTTTTTGAGACACGGTCTCACTTTGTAGTTCAGGCTGGCCCTGAGCTCAGCCTCAAACTCATATCACAGCAATCCTCCTGCCTCTGCCTCCTGAGTGCTGAGATTACAGACGTGAGCCACCATGCCTGGCACTGTGGATGTAGTACTAATTGCTGCTGGGCATGAGTCTCCACACTCAGTATTATATGTGGTTTTACCGGGGATTGAATCTGTGCCCATGTGCATAAGCCACCTTGCTAGTTCATTTCTCTATTTGTTTTTGATGCTATCCAAATTTTAATATTGTTTTATATTTTTTCTCCTTTTTTCCCATTCCCCTGCCCTCCGTACTTGATGTTCACTTTGTCAAATTATTCTTAACTTTGGGGCCGGGGAGTTAGCTCAGTGGTTCCGGCGCCTGTCTTGCAAGCGCAAGGGCCTGGGTTCGATTCCCCAGTAACCACATACCATACTGGGCATGGAGACTCACGCGCAGCAGCAACCAGTACCACATACCACAGTGCCAGGCGTGGTGGCTCACGCCTGTAATCCCAGCACTCGGGAGGCAGAGGCAGGAGGATTGCTGTGATGTGAGTTTGAGGCTGAGCTCAGGGCCAGCCTGAACCACAAAGCGAAACCCTGTCTCAAAAAAACCTAAAAAAAAAAAAAATATATATATATATATATATATATTCTTAACTTTACTTATAAATAATAGATTCTTAAATCGTTATTTGCCTATTTTCAGTGTGAATCTTATTTATTTACACTTTTCTTCTCTAAAATTAAAATCAGTCTTCACAAAGTTTCATCATTCTTATTTAATATTTTATGTA
>PVIR01041374.1:0-12783 GCA_004026965.1 Petromus typicus
ATTTTCAATCAAATTATGGTTGAGAACAAAACAGACAACATTGAAGCAAACACATCTGCCTTAACATCCTCTAGGAAATGTAGCATGGTATCCTAGGGGTCTAGGTTTGAGACTGAAGGTGCCAGGACCGCAGAGGGTGAAGTGGAAGTCAGTATTATCCTAAGTATCTATCTGTCTCCTTCAACAATACACACACAATCTGCATGTGGCTAATTTATACATAATAACCTGTAAGTAATATATAAATAATGAATTTGTATTTGTATATTTTCTGGAAAAGGATGAAGCAGTTCTACAAAGGATCCATGGATATAAGTATGAGAATAATACAAACAATGGCTCTGCCTCTGGGCATCTGTATGCTTATCCTCAGACTAACGGACCAGGCATGTGGCTCAAAGAGAAGAGAGTCCAACAACTGAGTACTCAGGATCAACTTGGAGTCAAGGACCAGGTAAAGCAAAGTTCAGCATGGGACGGCATGGGACAGGAAGGGCAGAGGGACACACTCCTGTCAGTACCAAGCAGCAGCATGGTGTCAGCACCACAATGCTGCAGGAGTGCAGCCGGCCCTCACTGGGCCTGGAAAGGACAACAGTAGGACAATAACTGTTCATTAGCAAGTGTGGTTTCAGAGTTAACCAAATGAAGAAATGGCAGTGGCTTATAATTTGTACTTACTGTCTAGTCATGCCTGGACCATGAAATTTATATAACATTTCGTATTTTCATCATCTTTAAACCACTGAGTTTTTAAAGACTTTTCTTATGCTTACTGCCATTAATGTTTTATAGTAGTGAAAATTTTCCAAAAGAAGACACACAAACCTACATCTAGACCCCTTATATCAATCACCCTTTCTATGGTGAGCAGTCTTGTTGAGAAAGCTTGAAACAAACAGATCTCATTTGATGCACTGTTTAATCTGATAGCCGAGGGGGTGGGTCAGAAGAGCAGACAGACAGACAGACAGAAAGAGACAGAAAAAAGCAGTGAGCTCCAAAAGAGAAAAAAAAAAAAGCAGCATTAACAGTTAATTAGTCATTCTCAGTACACCGAGCCACGTACCAGTCAGTGTCACCTGACTTGATTCTTCCTTCTTTCTACTGGGCCAAAAAATAAGCCCTGAATCGGGTCAGGAAGCAGAGCTCTCCTTCCGGCCTCAAAAAGGGCCTTGTGTCATCCCTGGGTAGCCTCTTTGTCTCTTTCTCTTATTTATAAACATTCTTAGAATAACAGCCTCCTGCTTACTGCAGTGCTAACTTCACTCTTCTACGTTACCATTTCTCTTCTCCAGTCTAACTGGATGAAATCCGTACAGATAATCTTTAAACAAACTGCCTGCACGCTGACACCATATAGTACGTAGGAGCTGAGAGCTGAGAGACTCTGCAAATTGCAACAACTGGAATATCTCATTATAAGCTAAAGAAAGGGACCCTGGTTAACTTCAATAGAAAACAAAATTTCTTTTACGCGTACAGCGAGAAGAAACCACAGCATCACGACCAAAAAAAGAGGAACCCAGTTAACCTGGGAAAGAAACAACTGGGCCTCTTTTTGAGGCCGCACTGTAAGAGCGCCTGCGCTGCAGGTCTTTCCTTGGTCTGCCGCTCTACACTGGCTTCTGTTCCGGCAGGAGGGGACTGTGGGGCTCCCTGGGTCTCAGCCTGGCGGGGTGGGGGTGGGGGGAGAAGCCCTTCCGGGGAGCACGCGCAGCTAGCTGTGTGCAGCCGGAAAGCAGCTCCAGTAGGAAAGTCAGAGTGCTGGAGCGGCGAAATAACAGATCCCCACTACAATAACAAAAGGTCCCCCGTGCCCTCACAAATGTCCCCCCTTGTCACATTACGGTGAGTGGTTTCTGCTTACTCACACGTTCCTCACGCAGAGCCCGCAGAAGCTAAGGCCGAGCCAGGAGAGCTCTGTCTCACTCACTATCGCGGCGCACCAGAACTGCTTCCTGCTTTGATTCATTACACACATCGCTTCCATCTTGCCCACCAGAACATGATCTATATGGTAATTTATTTCGCTGTTTTTTACTTGCTGCCTCGCCCTCACGTCCTATATCATTTAAACTGAGTTCTGCAGCAGCAGCAGTGAACATTAGGACCCACCCCTCAGTCAGGAGGAGAAAAAAATTCGCCCCTTCAGCCCCTTCCTTCCTTATGGAGGGAGTTGGGCCAACCACGGCCCCGATATTACAGACTGGCCTCAAACCCTTTGCCAACATCTGTCTTTTTTAGAATGCTGAGTTCTACAAATAAGAGAGAGAGAGAGAGAGAGAGACAGAGACAGAGACAGAGAGACAGAGAGACAGAGAGACAGAGAAAGAGAGAGAGAGAAATCACCACACAAATTGTGCTACTGATATCAAAGAGCCAACAAGAATCACTGGAAGCACACAAAGCCCTTCTGCAGAGATACTCTGTTATTGAAATGAAGCACTGCAGACTGTCCTGAGATAATAGTTTAGAAATTTCCAGAACAATGAGGCAGAATTTGTGTTTCTGAACTAGAGATGATTTGTTTGAATCATCCACTTCATTAAGATACCGAAAAGGGTTTTCAGTGTATTTAACGCGGCATTCGAAATAGAAACATGGGCAAGTGCTCCCCTCATAAATCAACAGAAGTTTTCCAGTTAGAAATGATAAAAAGAAGGTCTTGCCAACCAAAGCAAGGAAATACAGAACCAGCTTTTACCTGGTGGGTGTAGAGCTGAATGTCAGACATGCTTCTAATTGCTCTAAATACTACAGACTCGTTAGGAAGACCGAAGCCGACACACTGCCCTACCAATCTACTCGCTATCTCCTCACTCCTGACAAAGTGCTCCCGCCCGTTGCAGGATGACTTAGACTCTGAAAGGGAAAAAGCACGTAACAATTATAAAATAACAGTTCGTACAATGGAAGGGTTATGATAATACGTGTGTGTGGGGCGGGGGGGAGTGGAACTCTGGGCCTTATATGTGCTAGACAAGTGCTCTACCACTGACAATATCTCAATAATGGTTACTTTAAATTTCCACTTGCATGGTGTTTCTGAAAGAGCAGAAAGCGAAGGTGGCTCCACCCAGTGTGAAGGGTTTGCGTGCCTGGAACCGAAAGCTTCAGATTGAAGATCATGTCTTCAGACTGAAGATCTGCTTTACATGTAGAAGGTCCTGAGAGAGCAGCAACCACTGGGGATGTGACACAGGCAGGTGTGTACTGTAAACTGACTTATTCCTGGTGTGACATTGCCAATTAAATTTTCTTACTAGGTCATCATGGTGGCGTCATAATTTTACATGAGCAACAGCACATTACTGTTTTGTTTTTAGAATAACATTACAATAGCCAACTTGTCGTTATTGTTATGCATGCTTTCTAAAATGTTTCTGGGGTCACATTGTTTTTTTCTGAAAGTCTTCTGTTCAAAAACAGATACTTGCTCTTATTAACTGTTATAATAAAATTATATCCATCTCTGTGGAGTCCAAGCCTACTGTTAACTAGTCTCAATTAATCTCTCAGCCCTGTTTCTCGTCACTTACAGAGCTGCTGACTCCCCCACATTCTACGTCCCACATATAACTTTAATTCTTTCCAGAAGTGATGCCTTTGCTTATGACAGTCTCTGCTCTGGGAATACTCTCATTAACACAAATACCATGTTTCCATTAACCCTTAGATCAAGACTCACAAATTAGCATTTGCCTTGATTTCCCTGCTGCTGCACTCATGTTGAACGTCATACTCTCACCTGCTATCATCCTGTCCACAGGCTGTCCAGACACTCTACCGCAACACATGTATGTATTATTTTTAATCTCCATGTAAAAATTGTGAGCATTCCAAGGGCAGAAGCAAAATGTCCACTGAGCTAAAGGGGTATTATAATACATACTCAGTAAAGTTGTGTTGCATAAATCTGTATTTCTATGGGAGTTAAAAAACAGGTTTGTGATGTGGTTTGAAAATCTTCCCCCAGAGCACAAGCTAGATAGAAGAGGGAGTGAAGGCCATTACAAATAAACACACTGTTCTGTGCACTTAGGGACTCAGAGTTACTTGTGGAGGCCCTGAGTGCCACTTCCATCAGAAAAATAAGCTCACATATTGACCTTGAGGAAACATAAGTCACCCTAGCTGTGCTTCTCTGACTCAGCATACCCAGGTGCCTCTGCGTCTGTGGAGGAAGCATGAAGTTTCAGGGACTCATGGAATCAATGGATGACTTGACATCCAAGGTGGATGGGGCAGGTGTAGCTGACCTTTCTGGGTGGAGCTGAACCACACAGCTCTTGAACAAGCCATATTATACAGGAGACACCCAAAAGTGTGTTGTCAGCCACTGCCTCGGAGTTCTGCTAATGTGGCTCCTGAAGACCATCAGAAGATCCCTTAGGAGATTCATTTCAAGTAAGGAACCTGCCATACTGCACTGAAATGCCCTCTAGAAGTGGGCAGAGAACCCTCATGTTATCCAGTAACACAGCAGTGTCGGATGATGGAAGGAACATGTCCAAGTTGAAAGGCAAAAGCTGAATAGAGGGCCGTTCTACTTCCCCTCTGACTCTTAGAAGGTCTGCTGACCTGCCCTGGTTTCCATGGCCTCACCACTCCCAGCCCCAGACAGAACATGAGTCTGTGCACCTTTGGTTACCTTATGTTTCTCATTAGGATACCAGAATAGTTGTTTAATCTGCCTTCCTGCTCTAGAAGAGAACTGAGCACTTGGAACATGGCTGTAAATACTTATTTAATTAATATATATTGAATATATAAATATTGTAAATACTTATTTATTAATATATTAACAATATTAACATATTGTTTTAATTAATATATTGTTCACCTTCTGCTCATTCAGAAACACCACACAAGTGGAAATTTAAAGAATGAATTAAGTAAAATAATATAGCCAATAACAGCACAGGTGCATTTACATTTGATTTTGTAAAGTACCTTTATTAAAGAGATAGCATTTCCATTTCCTTTGACACCTAAATTAGAAATCATAGGTCCTTCTCAAGGCACTTGGGATGATTAAATAACATAGCACAGTGCCTGCATTTGAAATATAGGTTAGTAAATTGTGTTTATCTTTACTACCAGGCAGGGTCGAATTCTTCCCCTCTGCTACCCTCCTCATACACTTTCTTAATGATAAAATACTCTACTGTTTATCTTCAGTGATGAACAAAGACCTTATTTGAGGTGTCTGTATTTACAGCCTAGAAACATAGCTCTTAGTAAGCTCTCAAAAAAAGTATGCTTCATAAATAATAAATTTTGCAATAGACTTTCTCTAATAGGACCAATGATACATTTTACAGTTGTGAAATAGCAATGCCTGTAAGCTGAATGATGCTAATATAAATTGCAAGTGTACTAAATTGGTTAATACCATAAATAGCCAGTCTTTAAACTATTGTTATTATCAACAATATGTCATTAGTGTTAGAAATGAGATTGGGAACGCTTTTATGCTTTCATTTCTTCAGCATGTTCTGACCCTCTATGCTTATTAATAAGCAATGATACTGAACTAACGATTAACAAGGGTTTGGAAAGAACTCATCTCATTTTATTTTTGAAACTTGCTTCCCATTCAAGTGTCACTCTTTGTCACATTTCTCTTTTACAATAAAGTCAATCTTCACACCTCCCTTGGACAACATAGCTCTTTTCCTTTTTTGGTGACTCACTGGCCAGAAAATAGTGGCTCAGTGAAACACACACGAAATTTTATTGACACCTTATATTTGATGGAAGGATGAATGTGTCTTCCTTTTTTTTCCTCTGTATTTATTAGCCGTGTTTTTCTATTGTGTGGGTATCAGATTTCCATTTTTGTTAAATGTTAAACATTTAGTGTCAGAAACTGAGAGCAAACATGGTCCTTGAAGAGTAACCAACTCAGAGGTCTTTTTATCTGCCTCCCCAAATTCGGCCATGCTCTCCATATTCCTTGAGGCCTTTATGTTCATAATACGCATTTAACACAATTGCACTCTCTTTTAACTGCCCACCACCTTCTCTGTCTTCATTTGCTTATATGCCCTGCTTGGGACACTTAGGATTTTCTTAATCCTGAAATCCAAGAAGCAGGCACAGAGAGTACAAGGACTGATGGTACATAGAGCCAGCCTGATCTCTAGCCTGACAGATCAGCTTGCCATGTTTACAACATGTCAAAACACCCCTGGGGGCCAACATCTCCTTTTCTCCTTGTGCAAAAGTTACAAATTTCTTCCTTTTCATCCTATCATTTTTAATGCTGTCACTATCATCATTATGAAGCATTTAAGAAGAGTTAGTTTTTTGTCTTCCTTCTGTGTGTCGCTCACAATATTTACTTTCAGAGCAAGCGTTATGCGGTAGAACTTTCTGCATTGCACAAAGGTTTGTTCTGTCACTGCAGGTGGCTGACTACTAATTCCTTGGAAGGTGATTCGTGGATTGAGGAACCCAATCTTGCATTTGATCCAATTTTAACTAATAATCATGGGGATATTTGGATTTGGATAGTGGCTACTCTATCACACATCATAAATTTAAAATAACACCTGGTTCTCAGCACCAGGTTAGGTTCTCTGCACTCTACTCATCTGTAAAAGGCTGAATGTGCCTGTGTTTCATCTACGTTATGGAGAATGAAGGCTTTCTTTTTTCTCTCCCACATCAGCTCTATCTTCTCCCAGATACATTTGGGGGATTGTTTCCATGTTAGAGTTGTGGGGTTTTTGGTTTTGTTTTTGTTTTGTTTTTGCAATTTCCCTCAGAGGCTTCTCTCTACCCAACACTGAGAGGAGGCAGAAATCAGCTGATGGGTTTGAGTTGGCTTTGTGAGTGAAGCTCTTCATTGCATGACTGAAGCGGCCAAAATAGCTTTGTTTTTTTTTTATTTTTTAAATTAGAGAATCATATGTCAGTTGTTGAGGTTGTTAGATAGAGTAGATTATATTCTTCCAACATCTGGCTGGACTATATCTTCAATATACAGAGAACTAAATCAAAAATATGGCATAAGGATGTGCTTCAAACTTCAATGTATAATTTTTGGAGTAACTTCTCATGTTTTCAGAATAGGAACCCTGCTTTTCTTTTTTTCTTGTGTTTTATAAGAGCAGAACTCATCTTCTGTCCTCTGCTAGAGAATGAACCTCCTGTTTATTCTATGAAGAGGGAAGAGAGGATCTCTGGGTAGCAGAGACACAGGAGGAAAATTTAGTGTCATTACGCTTCTTAAACAGATTTTCCATCAGTACTTAAGCTGTAAGTAAGTCTTACCCGAGGCTCCAACTGTCCTTTCACAAAAAATGAGTAGTTTTGCAAAACTGTCTATCAGTTTGAGTCAGGTTTCTGAATTCTTCCAGATTAATGACTCCTCATTTTCTCCTTTTCTATATGTTTTCTTAATGAGATAACCTGAGATAAACATGTGTTTATTAATCTTGACCATATATATATGTATATGTATATGTGTATATGTATATGTATATGCATATGTGTATATGTATATGTGTGTATATATATGTGTGTGTGTGTGTGTGTGTGTGTGTGTGTGTGTGTATATATATATATATATATATATATATATATATATATATATGTCAACCTATCTCTATTTAAATGCGATGAGACTTTTCTGGCATGGGGAAAAAAGATAAAGTCTTTCTTCTTGGTTCATGGTGTACAGAAAATGGTAAACACTAAAATAATGAAGGGTGGAGGCATAGGACCCATGTAAGAGGACTTGTACTCTGTGATCCAATGAACTATCTTAGCCCTTGCCAATGGAATGACGGAAGAGTGAGCCATGTTTTGATGTTGGAGTTGTCTTTCTGCTCTGTAGAGGAGTACATCTACTCTGCAGCTCTCCAATGTTTTCCTAATTGTAATTACAAAGCTCCGATGCTGTTTAGACTTTAACTGCAATTGTCTGCCTTTCTCAGTGCTTTCTAGACATCTTAGCCTTTGTAGCACCCAGGTACTTGCTTCAGGCTTCTTCTTGTGAACAGCACTACAGAAACTGAAGATCATTGCTTCCTCTCCTGGAAATGTGTGAAGCAATGTAAGAGACAGTGTCTTGCAATGCAGATTTCATGGATTTTCTGTGAAGTATTGTAAGGTAACAGTATAGTTTTCAGTGATTTCTGCTCTGTATAAGAGTCTTTGATTGCATCTAGCAAACCATACCATAGTGGCAGAATTCATGAATATTTTATTTATAGAGGGATAGGGAAAGGCAGGCTGCATAAATAGCTTTTATTTTGTAAGGGTTTAGTTCCCCCTCCATGAGTTCTTAAAAAAAAAAGAAAAAAAAATTAAACAGCTGCTTTGAAAGTTACTCTTTGCCTTTAAGTGTTTTCACATTTATAGATTGTGCTCCTATGATCTAATAAAATTAAGCTATCAAGAGGAAATCATCGCCTCAGAAAGGGCCTGGGAAGCCTCGCAAAGCACCAGACGTCTCGGCTGAAGTGCATCTCCTGGGAGATTGCTCTGAAAGAAGCAGTGAGTGGGATTGCTGAACTCCTCGGACTGTTGAGCTGATGCCTGCCTTCCCACCCGTGTCTTCTTTACATGAGCACTTTCCTTTTAAGGCAGCCACAGTGGCACTGAAGGAGAAGTCTGCAGGCACGACGGTCAGATCAAAATATTCCAAGGAGGAGATAAAAATAAAGTGTGTACTGTGAGTGAATGACCTCCCAACATTTAAAATCTTGAACTATTTTATGAAAGTGCTTTCATTTCCAACTTTATTCACCATCCCCATTTCCTGGTCTACTTATAAATTGTAACTTTTCAGATGGCAGAATATGCTTCAGATTAACAGCTAGAACAGCAAAAAGTCTGGTCCTCTTTTCTCCATGAATTATTCTATCCTGTCTCCAAATGTGAAGGAGAACACCCTGCATGTGCGTATGACTAGAAATTCACACCTCAGTGAGAACTCCTTCAGACAGGCATATTTTTGTAGGTACATTAATTGTATTTTTGAGGTGCAAAAGATTATTTTTATTTCAACAAAAATGCATAAAACTCACAATGGCATCTTCAGATAACTTGTTCTTCAACTTTTGTGGATCTGCTTACTTAGAAGATAATGTTTAAAGTGCAGATTTGTGGATTCCACCCTTAGAGGTACCAAATTAGAATATCTGTGATATTTTGAGAAATAGCAGAGACCTAATCTCCAAAATGTAACAAAGGACAAACAAAAAATAAGAAATAGCCTGGTACAATGATTTAAAATACTACACACTGGAAAAATAGACCTATCTAATGGTGGATAGTCTTCCCTATACTTCACTATCCCACTCTGGTTCGTTTCCACCTAGTACTACTTTTCGAATTACCCAGGATGTCAGTCAGTTTCACCTTGGAAATGCCATTCTTTCTGGCTCCATCATGTGCAGCCCCAAATTTCAGGTAGACCACTGTTAACTGAGCATTTGATTTTTTAGTTAATGGCCACAGGGTTGAAACTGAAAGGAAATTCATATATAATCATAGGTTCCATGTCTTTGAAGAAAGCATTAGAATAGGAAGAAGTGTAGGATTTAGGGGAAACTTTAAACATGGCTTTTTGTCCCCAGAGTAATGGGGACACAAGGCACGGGTAGATTTTTATAGTTCACTGGATTCCTCTATGGATTCATTTGGCTGGATGTTCTTTGGTTTTTCACTGATCACTTATGGGGTGTGGTCTTCTAATGTCTACAGAAGAGCAATATGGAAAATTTAAGATAAGGCTGTCATGAAGACACTACTGATAACCAGTAATTTAAAAAGTTGTGATTCTTGGCAGTAGTTTACAAGAGAAAACACATTAATATTCTGAATAAATGAGGAAATGTCTTTCTTCTCTCTTTCTTCCTTTATTTTTTTCTTTCTTTCTCTTAGGCATGGAGGTCTTAGTTGTAGTGAGGTATCAGCATAATGATCCAGAATTATTTATAATGCATGTGTGCCTAATGACTAGACCAATAATATGTGCATCAAAGCATCAATAGTAAATGGGATATCACTTGAAAAGTACTCAGCACAAACTCTAGCAAATAGCAGAATTTAGTAAATTGTCACTCTACCAGCAATACAGTCATAGTGTGTGAAATGAATTTGAATATGACTCCAACCAGAAATTTAGGTCAACATGTAAAAATTTTCTGTTCAAATGAAAAGTGCTAAGAGAGGCTATAAGCCTGTTGACTGGTGCCACTCACATCCAGGGGAGGGTTTCCATTATTCACACTCAAAACTGATTTAGAAACTAATTTAATGATCACACGCCCTAATCCAGGATCACACACTCAGGATCCAGCCACCCTCTGAAAGCCCTGCTTGTGAGCTATAAAACATTGGGGAGATATTTGGATGTAAATCCTAACAACTGGTTAATAAAAGTATATATTTTGAATGAATAATAAAAATAATAATCCTTGTTCACTAGCTGAAAATGAAAGATTTGACATTCATACATATTGAGAAACAGGCAGAATGCAAACTTCATTTATTCTTTACGTGCTTGTTACCTGGAATACATTCTATTTGTGTGAAATTATACAATTAAAAGATGTAATATGTATTGCAGCTTCTATTTATCTAAATATATGTGATCAAGTGGATCTACTGCATAGATGTGGACCCTCTTATAGCACTTTGTTTTACAGAGTTATAAAAATGCAGCCTTTATCCCTCCAGATAGAATCCTTATTAGTCATGTTTTTCATCAGTAAAATGGGACTAGCATAATGGGTTTGTTGCAGGAATTTAATGAGATTGTGTACATAAAAACATGGCACAGCTTAAATGCATAGCATACAGTTTTATTCCAATTTCTGGTCTCCCCCCAGTCCCAGCATGCCCACATTTCTTTTCTAATCTGATTTTGAAAAGAGAAAAGTAGACTTCAACTAGTTCTCAGAAATAAGAATATTTCTATGCTGGAGAGGATGTAAAGATCATTGAGTTCAATATCTTCATTTTACAGATGAGAAATCTGGGGTCCCTAGTGGTGTGCCAGGTCACAGAGCTAGTTAGCAAGACAGTTGCAATAAAAAGTCCTCTAAAACTCACTTTAAGCCGTTTTGTATCATATCACACTGATGTAGGTAAGAACCTCTCTCCCTCTTCGTGCATGTGTCTTCATGTGTTTGTATGTTTTGATTTAAAGCTAATAACCTCACAACTTAGAAATTTAGGCTGGATTCACTTCACAATGTTTGAAAAGGCTGTCCTGACTCTAAATAGATTGTGTCAAAGGACCTCCGCTTTGAAGGAAGAGCTGAGCTGGATTCCTGAAACTGGTTTTTATTAGGTGGATAACCTGAGGCAAGTCACTTAATATCTTTGAGCTTCAGTAATGTCCTTTGTTAAATGGGAAATGTAACACCTCTTTCAAAGGGATACCAGTTACCATGAGGATTATCTGTGAGATAAACCAAATGCAAAGAGTGGAATGAGAACACCCTTGCATCTAGCAATTCCATAGAATGATAACACCTTCCCCTATCCCAGAACTGAGCCCCAAATAACCCTAAGATCACACTTTGGGTGGGTTCGTATTAGTTCCCAGAGGCAAGGTGTAAGAAATGATAGTGGGGGCTTGTGCAGTCACGATTGCTAATAGAATCCATAATATCAGTTTAAGTTTATTTTCAAAGTTAAATGGAAATTTGGACACTTTAAAGTTTCTTTGAAATGAACTAGCTTTCTTCTCCTATTTCAGTTGAAAAATCACATATAAATTCTTCTTTTTTGATAACGAGAGAAAAGAGAACTATCAGCAGGAAAATTTTACCTATGATTGATGCTTCCAGTCAGCTTAAAAGAGCAAGTATCTCAGATGTAAAAATTCTGACACATCACTTTCTGACAAAACTATATAAAATAGTCACAAGTTTAATCCATTAACTCAACTCTGCAAAAATGACCAAATTAAGTCTTTGATATTAATATCCTTCAAACAGTTCTATTCCACTTCCAATTTCTTCACACAGGTCTTTCCCGCCTCCTGTCCCACTTACTGTGGGGTGGGGGTGTCTTATTTTGCTCTACTTTTGAAAATGACAGATAAACTCTAAGCAAGTTTACTTCTTAGATATTAGATTGTGGTTCAAAATTATGCAATAACAGAAAGTACAGTTGGGATAAAGGTGAGAAATGGAATTGCTTTACCCTAAGAACCCCAAAGAATGTTCAGTATTTTAACCTGTATCTTGATTTTTTAAAAATTTATCAGAATACTTTCTTTTTGTTAATATGAGGAACCAAACTATGTAAATTAATACATTTCAATCCCATATGATGGTTAAGAAACTGAGGCCAACCAGCTGTTCCTCAGATAAAGGGCTATTATCTAGAATATATAAAGAGCTCAAAAAAATCAGCCCACCCAAATTTAATGACCCAATTCAAAAATGGGCATCTGAAATGAACAGATATTTTTCAGAGGAAGAAGTAAGAGCAGATAAGAAGCATATGAAGAAATGCTCAACATCATTAGTCATTCAAGAGATGCAGATGAAAACAACATTGAGATTTCATCTCACTCCACATAGAATGGCTGCCATTTCAGAATCAGACAACGGCAAATGTTGGTGAGGCTGCGGAGAAGAAGGAACCCTTCTCCACTGTTGGTGGGACTGTAGACTCGTACAACCCCTGTGGAGATCAGTTTGGAGAATCCTCAAAAAGCTAGGATTGATGGTCCCATTTGACCCGGCCATTGCCCTGCTAGGTATATACACACAAGAATTAAAAGACTCTTATCACAGTGACATA
>PVIR01041375.1:0-12784 GCA_004026965.1 Petromus typicus
ATATAACTATACTATACCAAATAGTGTTGGCTAGAAATAATCACAGTTGCCCCACGTGGTGGTTCACGCTTGTAATTCCAGCACTCAGAAGGCAGAAACAGGAAGATTGCTGTGAGTTCAAGGCTAACCTGGGCTACACAGTGATTTCAGCGTCAGCCTCAAATACAAAGTGAGACCTTATCTCAAAAAACAAAACAAAACAAGTCACACTTGTAGAAAGTGCAGATGGTGTGGTAACAACTGAATAGTGAGGACTGTTTTTGCACAGAAGTTTTGTGTCATCAGCCAGAAGTGTGGTTTCCTTCTTGGCTCCTTACTTCTTTCTACTTCGGGTTTCCACCCTTGCTTCCAGCTACAGCTTTTTTTAGAAACCAGGTTGCAGGCTGCAGTTTCTCAGTAAAAGATTAGAGAAATCTGAACATTTCTCTGCTTGTTCCACAACTACGGGGAAGGAAGCATATTTCAATAAAGTTTCACAGCTGAAAGTCTTTACTTGCAAAAATGTTAATATGTTATTTGTGAAGATTAGATTTTATAAGTATTATCTACATTAAATCCTTTTTAGGAACCAATCTGAGATTTAAATTAATTATACTTGTATTAGGCTAAAATTGCAGCTTCCCACTCCCTGTCTTTGCACACACTTTGTTAATCATTGTACCATATATCACTATTTGTCATTCTCTGTATTTTACTTCTCTTTTCTGTTTGATCACATGAATAAAAGACTCATGAGGATAGAGATTCTTGGCTATTTTGTTTATTATTATATCCTTAGGCTAGAATATTTTTAGTATAGAGCAGTTTTGTAATTCATAGTTTTAAATGGGTAGAGGAGTATGAATTAAACATTATGAACTAACTATAGTAATCTAACCACTCTGTGTGATATTAGATCTGTGAGAAAATGTTTTAGGGTTCTAAATAACAAACATCTAAGCCAACATGAGAAAAATCAAGCTCTTTGCAGGAGATTATTTATTTGCTTTCACTAAAGTGTAGATAAAAATAATAAAAAGCAGGTCAGGGATTTAGCTCAAGTGGTACTATACCTGCCTTGAAAGCACAAAAGCCCGAGTTCCATCCCTGGAACTGTAGTAATAATAATAATAATAATAATAATAATAATAAAGCTGCAAGTTAAGGTATGGATGAAAGCAATGGTTTTGTCCATTAACTATTAACCAAGAGCATGTAGTCAAGGCTATAATGGTTTTAAGCAATGATTCTGCTGGATTGAAATCTTCAAATTCTTTAAATTCTGCAATTGTCTGCCCAACACAACTAAATTTAGAGCTCTAATCTCTATAATCTCACAGAAACATTATATTTTTAGTTTCATCCCTATCAGTACTGTTGCTGTCAAACTCATGGCCCTTAATTCTAAATCTGTGCTCAACACGTCATACTTCGACTTATGTAACTGTACTTTTCATGTAGGGCTGCTTAAAGGGAGGGAAATCAATTACTTTGCATATGTTTATTGAACTTCTACTGCGTCTCGAACACTATGCTACATCTTAGGCATGGAGTGGGAAGGTGACACACAGATTCTACGTTCTTGGCATTAAAGATTTGGGGAGGCGGCAGATTTGAAACGAATAAGCTCACAGCAAATAGTCACAGATTGTGATATGTTTTCAAAAGAAAAACGACATGATTCTACTGCATTCAGGGACCACGGTAAACTTCTATGAAGCTAGTGGTCAAAGTGAGGTGTGGAACGTGGCTTAATCATGCAAAAGCCTGGAAACAATATTCCAAGAAGAAAGAACAGTGAGTTTCACAGCTTTGAGGTGAGAAAGAATTTGACATGTTTGAGAAATTTAAAAAAAAAACCCTTTGTCTATAATATTATATGGGATGATAATTATGGGTATAGAGACAGGAGTTGAACCATTACAAAGTTCTGTGGGCCATGTTAAAGAGTTTCGAATTTATTTAATGTTCCGATACAGTACCTTAAAAGATTTTAACCAGTAAAATGACATCATTTAATTTTAAATTTCAAAAGATCGCTTTTGTTGCTGTGGGGAAAATAGATGGCTTGAGAAAAAAAGTAAATACAACATATCCCATGAGGAGGCTACTGAAGTGATGTAAAACATAGATATTGGGAGTTCAAAGGTGCGGTGGTGGCAGAGGAGTGTATGGTCCCTGAGGACTGGTCATCTAGGTCTTCTGTAGGAAAGTGAGGTGGTTTGGAAGCCGAAAACTGGTTCTAAGAAGGAGGAAATGATCAGGTGTCAGAAACCGTGGAGAGGTTGAATTAGATAGGAATGAAAAGTATGTCAAATTGATATGGCAGCTTAGTGATATTTTCTGACCCCTGGGAGAGGAATTTCAGTGGATCCAGAAGCTGTGTCAAAGTGGGCCGAAGAGGGAGTATAGGCTTTCTCTTTCCGGCACGTCATCACTGCTAGAGGAAAAAGTACTGATTAACAGATGAGAAAATAGCTACTTAAAAGTCTCAAAGACATGCAAGGTAAGGAGTCATCCAACTATGACCTAAGAGACCGTGAGATTAGAGATTAAAGCCCTGAACTTAGTTGTGTTCGGCAGACAATTGCAGAATTTAAAGAATTTGAAGATTTCAGTCCTTGCAGAAGTCACGTGAAACAGGCTTAAAGACAAGCCCACAGGGATCATCTAAAGGTAGGAGGTCTAATAAGGAATGCTTCCGCTGTTAAATTGACACCCAAAAGGAATACATCCTCAGAGAAGGAAGACTTAACTCTCTTTCCCACCTGTTCCCTCGGGGGATTAAAAAGAATACTCTCTTGGTGGTGCCAACCAGGACAGAGGGGGAACATGGTCTAGCAGTTAAATCTTGCAGCCTGATCCATACTGCCCGAGTGAATAAGCCTAGATAAACCCCAGCCATAAATTTAAAGTGACTCTGGCCTGTTAATGTTTCCAGACATCCAGCAAAAGCAAATAGACCCTCTGTGAAGAAATTCACCTTTGTCTTAGACCTCAAAGAATTTACTTGAATTATTTTTTACAAGGTAAGTGAACAGTTCATAAAAAGTTAATCAAACAAAAGAATGAATTATCACAAGTGAGTAAAACTGAGATGGCAGACTCATATCCTGAAGTAAGTTAGAACCTGGAGTTCACCAAACACAGAATATGAAGAAGTATTCCTAACATGTTTTTTAAAATATGTGCAAAGTAACAGAAAGTCCAAAGAATAAACATATTTGAAAAATATTTTATTGAACTTCTGGCAGTAGAAGAATCATAATTAAAATCAAGAACTTAGTGAATTGAAGAAATCATCAGCAAATTAACTACAATTAATGGTGAACTGAAAGACAGTTTAGCAGAAATTACTTCGAATTACAGAGAGGCCAAGTGTTTAAGAGGGTACACAATAGTTTTTGACAAGATGCTATAGTATAGTAACTTCCAAATCAATGTGTATAATATGACATATAGTAGGTATTATAATATATATATATATATAATATATATATATAATGTGTGTGTGTATGTGTGTGTGTGTGTGTGTGTGTGTGTGTGTGTGTGTGTGTGTGTGAAGAAAAGATAACAAGTCAAATAAGAACAGAAATTTGGAATTCAGACTGGTCGAGTCAGGAGGTCAAAATAAACATTTAATCAGTGTTCCAGAAGGAAAGACGAAGGATAAAAGGACAGAGTCAATATTTTAAGAGGTAATAGGTGAGGGTTTTTTAGAGCTGAAGAGATAACATCAGCGAAGAGCAGCTATGGGTGGGGTGGGGGTGGGGTTACTTAAAAAGAAGGGCAGAGACTAACTGCACAGCTCACTTCATAGCTGACTCCCAGCAACAACAGTAGAAGTGACCACACAGAAAACCAGTTGCTTTTTTCTTTTTTGGTACTGGGATTGAATTCAGGACCTTGCACTTGCCAGGCAGGCACAGTATCACCGAGCTACATCCCCAGCCAAGAAAGCCAATTTCAGCAGGCTACATACACTATATTTTCATTTGTATAATGCTCTTGGAATGACACAATTATAGAAATAGGAAAGTTTAGTAGTTTCCAGGAGTGAGAAGGGCATGGGTGGAAAGTGGGTGTAACTGTAAAAGGGCAACATGAGGGATCTGTCTGGTGATGAAAACTAGGGGGAAACTGGGTACCACATACAAGAGATGCTTTAAAAGATTAATTTAAGCACTTACAGAAAGTGGCTGGAACAGTGCTTTGCACTCTTCTTTTGTACAGCTTATGGCATGAGCATCTTATCTATGCATTGGTGCTTTGATATGGGACCTATTTTATGGTGCTCTGGGTTGAACTCAGGATCTCCAACATGCTCAGATGCACTCAATCACTGAACAGCTCCCTCAACACTGTCGTGGTATTTCCTAAATTTGAACTCACCTTTCATATTTCACCTTTTGTGTGTTGAATATCGTGAAATATCTTCAAGAGTCCCTTTCATGTGAAGAGTTTGGTTGGGTTTTTGGCTTTTTCTTTTTTTTAAATTTATTTTTAGACTAGGTCTCACTTTGTAGTCCAGGCTGCTCCTGAGCTCAGCCCTGAATTCACAGCAATCTTCTTGCCTCTGCCTCCCGAGTGCTGGGATTATAGGCGTGAGCCACCACACCGGGCACTGTGGTATGTGGTTCTGATTGCTGGTGGGCATGAATCACCATGCCCAGCATTGTGGTATGTGGTTACTGGTCCCTGTACTTGCAAGGCAGGGGCTGGAACCACTGAGCTAAATCCCTGGCCCCGGCTTTCATTTGTTTTTACTAACATTACTTCTTCTGGGACTCCAACTTTTTTTTTTTTTTTTTTTTTAGGTTTTTGGAGACAGGGTCTCGCTTTGTGGTTCAGGCTGGCCCTGAGCTCAGCCTCAAACTCACATCACAATCCTCCTGCCTCTGCCTCCCGAGTGCTGGGATGACAGGCGTGAGCCACCACGCCCGGCACTGTGGTATGTGGTACTGGTCGCTGCTGGGTGTGGGTCTCCACACCCAGTATTGTTATGTGGTTACCGGGGAATCGAACCCGGGTCCTTGCGCTTGCGAGACAGGCGCCGGAACCACTGAGCTAACTCCCCGGCCCTGGGACTCCAACTTTTTAATCACAATTACTTTCCTCACTTGTGCTGGTATGTTTACTTTTACTAGATTCCTTTGCTCTATATCTAAATTAGAATGGCATCACCATTCTCAAGACCAATTGTTCCTCCTAGGACTCCGGATATATCCTATTGGAATTTGCCTTCCAATGTTCTCACTTTATGTTTCTCTATTGTATCCTCATCTTTGTTGGCCAGTTCTCTCCTTCTTTTTTTTTTAGGTTTTTTGAGACAGGGTCTCGCTTTTGTGGTTTAAGCTGGCCCTGAGCTCAGCCTCAAACTCACATCACAATCCTCCTGCCTCTGCCTCCCGAGAGCTGGGATGACAGGCGTGAGCCACCACGCCCGGCACTGTGGTATGTGGTACTGGTTGCTGCTGGGTGTGGGTCTCCACACCCAGTATTGTATGTGGTTACCGGGGAATCGAACCCGGGCCCTTGCGCCTGCAAGACAGGCGCTGGAACCACTGAGCTAACTCCCTGGCCCAGTTCTCTCCTTTTCTTACCAATTTTTATCAAATGCCACATGAGTTTATCCCTGGGATTCATGGAATCAACACAACCACAAGCTTTACAGTCGGTGCATCAATGGAGTAAGGGTTGTGCACGCTCATCTGTTATTTATTTAGTCATCTGTGCACTGAAGTGCTAGCAGAAAATTCTGTACCTTATGCAATTACTTACAGTTAATATACTGTGACAACTAAAATTTGAACTGCGTTGTTGAGGATCTGGTGTTACTTGACCGGACCAGACTAACTAAAATGTGTGCGTTTTGGACTGATGCAAAGTGAGAACTGCCTTTATACATGTTTTACTTGTTAGATTCTACCCTTAAGTGATTGATACATAATACCTCACATAGAATATGGAAACCTTTTATACTTCGTTTCTCCTCTCCTAACATTTGTACTATTTTTGTCATATGTTTTACATCTACATATGTTATAGGCCCATAAACTAACAATAATTTTAGGCACCTTAAGAGATTGTAGCAGCATGAATATAGTCTTTAATAGTCAAATATTTATGATTCCTAGTGCTCTGGATTCCTTTGTATAGAACCAGATTTTTAAAAAAATTTAAATCTTTATTGGTATTTTATGAATACACATTGAGAGTTTGTACCAGAATATGACATGACTTGATTCTCATTTTTTCCCTTTTCAACCTGCCCTGCAACCCCCAACCCCTATATACATAAGCTTTGTTTCCTTTTTTCTTTATTATTGTCATATTTTTTTCTCCTCGTTGTTAACCTTTACACCCTCTTTCCTTTTAAATATTTTCTATTTCTCAATATCAAGTATACATACTACAACTCGTTTACATCTTCATCTTCTCATACTAGAGAAAAGATATGATATTTACACATCTGTGACGTATTTATTTCACTTATGAGGATGTCCTGCAGGTATAGCCATTTGGTATGAATGACTCAATCTTATCATTTTTAATGGCAGAGTAATACTACATTCTATAAAAGAACCACATCTTCATTATCCAGTCTCCAGTTGATGGACATTGTGGTTTTTTCCAAGATTTAGCAATCACAAACTGAGCTGCTATAAACATGGGTGCACATATGTCTCTGTGAAATGATAGATCCAGAATTTTAAATCTGGATTGATTATTGCATGACTTCCTTAAACATATCTTGTGAGTAGGCCTTCTGGTGAAATATTCTTTCAGTTTTTGTAGATCTGACAAAGTGTTTAATTTGCATTTATTTTTGAAAAACATTTACTGAGTAAACAAGTCTAAATTGACATTTTGTTTTACTTCTAATATTTAAAAGGTGTGGTTCCACTCAGATATCTCCTGTCTTCTAATCACAATGCATTTTTGACCCTTTCTATTTTCTCTACCACTAGTTTTAAACCATCTGAGTATTATCTCATTTTCTCATTATTGGGACAAAATATTCCAAGTCCACAAGTTAAAGGAGGAAAGGTTTATCTTGGCTCACAGTTTCTAGAAGTTTCAGTCCACAGCTGGCTGGCTCCGAAGTAGGGAAACATGATAGAGGAGAAATAGTTTATGGCATGCTGGGCAAGAGAAATTTCCTTCTCATTTCCCTTTTTTATTCCCTTCAGGCTACATGCCTGTAGGTTGGATCTTCCGTCTTCATAGTAGGTCCACCATCTGTATCCAGATCTATGCTAAACCAATCAGTGGAATGATTTAAGATTTTCTCTATCACTGCTTTTAAGCCATTTGAGTACTGTCTTAGCCACTTTCTTATGGCTGGGACAAAATACTCAACACCCACAAGTTAAAGGAAGAAAGTTCATAAGACATAAACCTGAACAAATATCATATACCTTGATGTTTCCTTCATGTACCTTGAGCTTGAAGCTTGTTAATCTTCCAATTTTTTAATGCTTACTGCTTAGCACACTGCTTGACATGTTGCAAACAAATGTATGAAAACATCCTCAATCAAACTGAACAATTTTACAAGACGAGTCAAGTGTGTGAATGGATTTATTCAGATTTCATTTTTTTCATAGTACTACTGGTACAGCTTATACACGGATGCCCCCAGAGCCTCCTTGCACACTCATATATGGGGCTCCGGGGATTGACCGGGGCTCGGGTGTTTGATGCTGGATCAGTCCACTGATTGGTTTAGCATAGTTCAGGTTGTGAATGATGGACCAGCTGATGACCGTAGACCCATCTGGGTGTGGGTGGCACCAACCTATAGGCTTGTATCCTGGGTGGAATAAAAAGGGGAAGAAGCAGGAGGGCTTGCCTTCCCCTGCCTGCCCCTTCCCACTGTTTTTCTTCTGTCATGCTGTCCTGTCTTGGAGCCAGCCAGCTATGGACTGAACCCACTACACACTGCTAGTCAAATAAACCTTTCTTTACCTAATCTATGGGTGTCATGTACTGTGCTCCAGTGATGAGAAGTAACTAAAACAACTAGGGACCATCCTCAAGCACTGTACCACTGTACTCTTGTCCTGGTCTTCTAATATTTTAAATTAAAACCATTCCACCTACAAGCAGTATCTTTTTCTGTGGGCTGCTACTCACTTGGTCTTCACTCACTTCCATGCTTTGTATTTTAAACTACAGTACATTGGAATTATTTTAAATTTTCTAGCCTGCCATGCCCTTTTATGCTTCTGTGCCTTTACATGGGCTATTTCTTCTGTTCTTACCTACCTTACCTGCCTAGAGAGTTATTCATTCTTTAAGCTCTAGCTCAGATAGTTCATCTTCCAAGGAATTTGAGACTTCCTTGACTCAAATCCCTTTCCTATCTATGAATACACTCATATGTCACTCAATGACAGCTATATACATTCAAGGGAATGTATCATTAGGTTATCACATTATCATGTGAGCATTACAGAATGTACTTACACAACTCTGAGGGTGTAGACACTGTATACCAGAGCTACATGGTGTAGCCTTGTATATGTGGTCTATTGTTGAAGGAAATGTTATGTGATATGCAACTGTACTTCCATTATTTTCTATCACATTCCTATCATTGCACTTAGTCCACTTGTCTATTTGAATAGTTCTTGTTTTAGACCAAGGCCAGGCACACAGAAGGGTTCAGCAAATGTTGCTTGAATGTATGGAAATTGGGAGAAACGTAAGACAAGAATTAAAGAAATTAGGAGAAAAATGATACCATACTGAATTCAGTTGTTTTTAAATAAAATTAATTTTTGAGCTACTTAAACAGAGCAAAATGTACAAATCTTAAGTGTACATTTGCACGATTTTCCACAAGCTAAATGCATTCATGCAGCCAATGCTTCAATCAAGAAATGGAACATTATCAAAGGGAAAGGGGAAATGAGGGGCAAGGGAAAGCAAAGAAGGCAAAAAAAATTTGATGGTAAGAACAACAAAAAAAAATAGAAACAAAGCTTTATGTATACAGGGATTGGGGGTTGGAGAGAGGGCAGGGGAATGGGAAAAATAAGAATGAAGATATGTCACATACAGGTACACATTCTCAATCATGACTGTGATCATAATGTAAACCTAAAATGTACCAATAAACTCAATAAAGAGAAAAAGAAAGAAAATGAACATTACCAAAACACCAGAAAATCTGCCTTATTCTCTTTTCTAGTCATTATACTCCCCATCGCAAGGTAACCATTGTTTTGACTTTTAACACCAACAACAAGTTTTGCCTGCCTGACAACTTCCATATTATAGCCAAGACTGGATCAAAATTTGTTACCTGTACAAGATTATTGTTATTAAAAGCTAAGCTCTATTAAGCATATCTTATTAATTAAGCACTTTTCTAATTGCTTTACATGCATTAACTAATTTATTTTCATAGCCACTCTGAATAGATGCTATAATTATTCCTGGTTGACCAGCGAAGAACCTGGAATACAGGGAAGTTCCACAGTCTGCTGAAGGACACAGGGCAGCTAAGTAGGAGGCTGGTGCTCGAATCCAGTTCATCTCCAGTCTGTGTAACGTGATGCGCAAACGTCATTAAGCTAAAATTTAGCAAAATATGACAACAGCAACTTAACAACTATTGCTATCATGGCCTGCTGATGGAAAACGTAAATGTCAGAGCACAAGATACCTGGATCTAGGGTCTCACTGATACCAGGGGTCAGACGTCCTTTACACATTAGTGCTGGCCAGTCACTGAAAGACTCCAGAGCCAGACTCACCTGAGTTCCAGCCCTAGCTCCATCATTTACTAAGCTTTGACTTTAGGCAAGGTGTCTGTCCTTTTCACGTTTTAGTGTTTTTGTCTGTGTAATACACGTGATGATAACTTACTATATCATAGGATTGTTGCAAAGCTTGAATAAAACATTTATAATACACTATATGAGCCCTATTCTTTCATTCATTTCTTCATCACTCATCCACTGAACAAAGATTCTTCAATGTTTACCATGGGCCGAGCACTGTCTTGATGCTTAGGATGTATCAGTGAACAGATCAAAGGTCCCTGCATGAAAATGGCAGTGGGAAGGTGCTACAGGTTGAATTGCATTTTCCTAAAAGACATATTCATATTCTAAACCCCAGTACCTGTGAATGTGACCTTATTTAAATTTAAAAAGTGAATCTTCACAGATGTCATTAAATGAAGACAAAGTCATATTAGATTAAGATGGGCCTCTAATTCAACAACCAGTCTCCTCATAAGAAGAGAATTACGTCACTTAAACATGCAAAAGGAAGATAGCCATGTCTTT
The DNA here is from genome assembly GCA_004026965.1 of Petromus typicus. Classification (NCBI taxonomy): domain Eukaryota; kingdom Metazoa; phylum Chordata; class Mammalia; order Rodentia; family Petromuridae; genus Petromus; species Petromus typicus. The sequence continues at coordinate 10,284 of PVIR01041375.1, forward strand.
TTATGTATCTTTACAGACATAGAGGGAGGCAGAGATTGGAGTGATGCATCTGCAGGGTATGGAAGGCCAAAGACTGCTGGGAGTCAATGGAAGGCAGGAGAGACTGGTTATCTGACAGCCTGCAGAAGGAATCAAATCCAGATGATCTTGAGTTTGGATCTCTAAGCCTCCAGAATCATGAGAGAACAAGTACCTGTTGTTTTAAGCTTCCCGGTTTATGACAGTTTGTTGTAGAAGTCCTGGGATATGAAGACACAGCAGGTGTAGAAGCATTCTCGTAGTCAGTTGAGGGATGAGGAGGGTCAAAGCCAGGTGGTAATGTCAGAGATTTCAGATTCTAGATACATAATGAAGACACAGCTGACAATCAGATCTTGGGTGTGATACATGTTAATTCTGATCATCTGTACGGATTGTGCAGATATTTACCCACATGTAATATATGCCTATAAATGTATTTTTGTCATTGCTCTAAGCATCCTAGGTTTGAGGTTATTTCAACTGGGATCATATGCCAAGGTGATCACAATAAGCCTATTTGGCTGTGTGATCAATGAGTAAATCATCTTACCCCTCTGGGCCTTAATCTCCTACAAGATAGAATGAGAAATCAGGGTCTATTGTATAACTGTGTGATTCTATAATTATCAAGTGTCTTGGTGCCTTAATATTAATTAAAGTTTCCAGAGAAGAACAAAGGGTTCTCTGACTTTCATACTGTTCCAAGTCTGTGGTAACTTTGAATAATAAAACTCTCTGTCCTCGTTGTTGTTGATTCTCTGCTACTTGATACTTGAAGCATATGAAGGAATGACCCAATGCATTTAACAGAATTGTAGTAACGCCAAGATAATCTTCTGTGCCTTTTTTCAGCAACACAGGACTAGGGTGGCATTGCTTGCTAAGAGTCTGGAACTTCACTGAATATGGAGGCTGGAATTCTGAGTGTTGAAATTTCAGACACTGTTTCAGAGCATAACTTGAATTGTCATCATCAGTGTTTTTTTTATTAATAATTTAGGAGAGTAATGAATTTACAGGGTAAGATAATAACAATAATATAAAAATGTATGTAGAACTTACTCTGTCAAGCACTTTTCTGAAGATTTTAAAATTGTTAGCCCTCATGACACTCTTATGAGTAAGATACAGTTATTTCCATTTTGAAATAAGGAAACTGAAGCATAGAGCAATTAAGAAAGATTCCTTCACATATCAACCAGAGAATCTTACTACATCTTTCAAAAAGAAAGGGAGACAATTTTGAGATAATTAATACAAAAGATAAATGCAAAACAATTAAGAGGTTTAATATCAAGGAAAGTTTCGTCTATCAGGGTCCATAACAAAACGGGGCTTGACCCCTCTTCCTCCCTTCCAGCCCTTGTTGACTTTGGTTCTCTAATGAGGAAAAAGGAGGCTGAGAGTGAGGCCTCGGGGCACCGGTGTGGCCATGGCAGCTCCCAGATACCTGTTAGTTCAGGTTTGCATGAAGTTTAAAATGTATCCTGCTATTGTTCCTAAGTTGCTCCCTTGTTAGGTCTTGATAAATTAGATTGTCACTTCTTTAATATGCTTAAACCTCCTTTTACATGACATCCAGAGCTAATATTTTCTTTCCTTGTCATGCTTCCCGAAAATACCAGCTCTCCTCCAAATCTCTTTTCTTACTATTTCAAACGCCCATGTGTGTTTCAAGTCAGACGGCCTTGACCAGGTCCATTGTGAGGACTGAAGAATCTGGAGAAGCAAATAGGCTAATCGAAAGTCTGAGATCATTTATTTGTTCAACAAAACACTATGACTGAAACCTATAATATAATAAAAGATGTGAACTTGTCGCTCAACCAAATCCTGGAAGTTACAAGGAAACTTGGCTTGTAAGAAGAGAGTATTTGGGAGACCAATAAAAGGAAACAATTTTTTTTGAGACAGGGTCTCACTTTTGTAGTTCAGGCTGGCCCTGATCTCACTGTGTAGCCCAGGCGAGCCTCGATCTCACAGCAGTCCTCCTGCCTCTGCCTCCTGAGTGCTGGGATTATGCGTGTGAGCCACCACGCCTGCTTTGTGGTGTGTGGAATGGGGGGGGGGGGATTGAACTCAGGAGCTTGCGCGTGCCAGGCAGACGCCAGAACCATTGAGCTAAATCCCGACCCAGGAAACAATTTTATACAGCCATTAATGTAGAACCTACAAATAGACGCCAGAGTGGTTTAGAGACATTCTTGAATAATAATGAGGAGACCACGGCCTGAAGTATAAGCCACCAAAGGGGCACAGCCAGGGGACCAGTGTTTTTGCTAATTGAAAGCTCTTAGAATCTTGGCCAAAGGCAGAAATACTGGCTAAACTTGTGCTGAGAGGTGAGGAATGCCTCCTGCCCTGTTAAGAATCCTGAACCAAATCCAGGTGACCCTCCAGAGCAAACTTCCTGAATGTGCTGTTAGGACAAAAAGCTTGTGACTAACACTGCCGGCCCCCCCCCCCCCCCCCCCCCCCCC
>PVIR01041376.1:0-12787 GCA_004026965.1 Petromus typicus
AGATAGATATTTTACAAAAGAAAAGAGGATCAAAAGATGGAGGAAGGGGGAAGGAGAGGGAAGAGATAAGAAGGCAATATAGATGCGCTATGTACACGTAGCAACTCTCCACCAGGAATGTAATCATTAAATACTGTAAATATGTATATAATAGCCAACTAATTATATCAACGTGAATAAGAACTGTCCAACTAAATTGAATTTGGATAGTTCTGAATATGCCTGAAGGGATTTTCTGAAAACAACACCAATCCAGGATGGAATAAAAGGGAGACTAATGAAGTATTATTTCTCTTTCCTAAAAGGCGGTCCATCTTCGAGTTCTTCACCTTCGAGTTTCACCTTCTGGCTCCCAGCACAGTCAGGCTCCTAACACAGACTTGCACAGGACTCACAGTGAGCTCCAGGCCTTTGACCTTCAGCTGGGCCCTTCGTATCTCCGGCACACAGACAGCCCTTTTGCAGGCTTCCACACCTGACTGAGTGGCTATCGTAAGCCTACCTTGCACATCCTTTTGTTTACCTATCTTGCATTAAATGTTTCTATAGTGAGCACTGACTGAAACTACATCCTAATAAAAAGTTAAAAGTGAACAAAAATAAAGTTAATAGTTTCCTAAAATGCATCAAGGAAAACTGAACTGTCTTACTTTTCTGCTTTGTGGATCGGTTTCCTTGCCTGCATCCCTTTCCAAAGTACACAAAAGACATAAAACATTAAAAAAAGTCTTCTTTCTAGAATCAACTCTCAAAACGTTCAGCCAGACCCAAATTCTTTTATTTGTTTTTGTTCTGTAATGTCTGAGATTTTACTCTGAATTCTAGCCCGTTTGTTATTCCTTCAAACGGAGCACTGGCGAAGCCTGGCTGGTGTACCCTAAGGGCTGGATCGGAGAGAGCGCTGCAGCGCTAAGGGCTCATCAGATCGTCTCCGCTGAGAACAGGTTCGGAAGCTCACTAAACCAGAAAGTCTCCTCACTGTCTTGAGGAGTGGTCCTTCTTCCTTCTCCAAGGAGCCTGAAGATAATTTTTTACTGTAACAAATGAAAGTCTAAAAATGTACTGCTTTTAAACCATATTAATCTTTGCTCCAATGAAGTCTTGCATCTTATTAACTATTTCCATACTAAACAATGCTTTGCACTTGTCCTCAAAGTTCACTGACCTTCAGCCAATAAAGATTCTTGAAATCAGAATTGGTTTCGTTGTTATTTTTGTTCGTTTTTGAGACAGAGTCCAACTATGTAGTCCAGGCTGACCTCAAACTCTTAACAATCCTCCTGTCTCAGCCTCCCAAGGGCTGGGATTTCAAGCATGTGCCACCATGTCCAGCTGAAATCAAGACTGTTAAAATATAATCGTCTTTCCATTCTTTATATTATGGGTAAAAAAAAATACTTCCCTAAAACTATTATAGTTATTAATTTATTCATAAGAGTTTACTAAAAATCTACAAAAATGGGGCTGGGGATTTAGCTCAGTGGTTCTAGCATCTGCCTGGCAAGCTCAAGGTCCTGAGTTGGATCCCCAGTAACCACATACCACAGTGCCGGGCCTGGTGGCTCGTGGCTGTAAGCACAGCACTAGGGAGGCAGAGGCAGGAGGATTGCTGTTAGTTCGAGGCTGGCTTGGGCTACATAGTGAGTTCAGGGATAGCCTCAACTACAAAGTGAGACCCTATCTCAAAAAAAAAAAAAAATCCACAAAAACTAGTTTTGATACCATGGGAATAAAAGAAAAGTTGCATAAGCAAATCTTAAATCTAGAGAAGACACATATATCGACAAATGGCATAAAAGATAAAGAGAAGGAAATGTAAGACTGGAGAAATAACACAGATTCTTACTACAATTGAGGGTTGGAATTGACCCTCAAAGGAGTTTGAAACGACAGATGCTAGAAGACAGATACTGTGCACAGGTAGATAATGAAGAACTCTTAACCAAAGGAATTGCCTGAGCTGAGAAAGTGACATCCTAACTGCAAGAACAGTGACTGGTCCTCATCTGTTAAAATAACAGGTTAAAATGGCAGACACGGTAGAAAAGAATTTGATGGCTTCTCAAAAAGTTAAACAGAATTATACTATGATCCAGCAATTCTACTAATATTGGGGAAAATTAGTAAAACTGAAAATATGTTGTTCAAATAATACTTGTATAATGTTTCTAGAGCTTCATATATAAGCCAAAAGATGTTTTTAAAAACCTTGTGCCTGTCAATGGATGACTAGACACAATACATTCTATCTATACAATGTACTCTTATTTGACCATAAAAAGAAATAATGTACAAATACATGCAACAATGTGGATGAACCTTGACAACATACTAAATAAAGAAACCCAAAAATAAAAAGTTTCATATGATATGATTCCATTCTATCCAAAACAGGTAAATTCAGAGAGAAAGCAAATTCGTGGTTGACAAGTATTTGGAAAAAAAAAAGGCAAGAAATTACTTAATGGGCATCCATAGTCTGTTTTATGTTGCTGTAACAGAAAATCTGCGACTGGGTAACTTAGAAAGAAATTTACTTCTCACAGTTTTGCAGGTTAGGAAATCCTACATCAAGATGACAATATCTTAATGCCGTGTCATCTTCTGCCACATGCTTCTGCTGTGGCAAAAGGCAAGAGTATGAAAAAGCAAGCAAGAAAGATGGAGTCAAATTCGCTTTAAAAAAACATGCATTTTTAATGGGCCATAGTCATTGTATATATTTTTAAGGTACATAGTGATATTTCAGTATGTGATACATAATGGTCTAATCGGGGCATTTGGCACATCTATCAGATCAGAAATATAGCACATAGTTTAATAGTCATTGTCAAACATACTTATGTTACTGGGCTAAATACATGACAAGTTATTCCTCCTGTCCAACTGCAACTCTGTACCCATTAACCAGCTTCTATCTCTCCCTCCTCCACACATTTTTTTGGCAACATTCATTCTATCTATACCTGCCTGAGATCAACTTCAGTTTCAACATATAAATGAAAATATGCAGTACTGTATTTGTCTTTCTGTGCCTGACTTACCTAACATGTCTTCCAGTTCTATCCATGTTTCTGCAAATGACAGAATTTTATTGTTTTATCACTGTATAATATTCCATTGTGTACACATTCCACATTTTCTTTATCCCTTTCTCTCTCAGTGGATACCTAGGTTGATTCTGTATCTTGGCTATTATGTATAGTGAAGCCATGAACCTGAATACGGATGTCTATCTGACATGATTTCATATCTTTTGGATATATACCCAGTAGTAAGATTGCTAGATCATATAGAAATTTGATTTCAAGTATTTTGAGGAACTTCTACACTGTTTTCCATAATGACTATACTAATTTACATTCCTTTCAACAGTAGACAAGAGTTTCCCCTTTCCATGAATCCTTGCTAGCATTTATTTTTAGTGTTTGTGGCAACAGCCATTTTAGCTAGGGTTAACATTATATTTCACTGTAATATTGATCTGCATTTCTCTGATGACTAGTGATAGTGAGTATTTTTATATACTTGTCCATTTGTATGGTTGTTTTGAACAATGTCTATTCAGACTTTTTTCTTTTTTGACACAGGGTCTCATTTTTGTAGTTCAGACTGGCCCTGAGCTCACTATGTAGCTCAGGCAAGCCTGGAACTCACAGTAATCCTCCTGCCTCTGCCTCCTGACTGCTAGGATTACAGGCATGAACCACCATGTCCAGCATTGTGGTGTGTGGTACTGATTGCTGGTGAGTATGAGTCATCACACCCAATATTGTGGTATGTATGTGGTTATCAGGATTAAATTTGGGACCTTGTGCTTACAAAACAGACACCTGAATCACTGAACTAAATCCCCAGCCCTATTCAGACTATTTACTTGTTTTTAATTGTTTTTTTGTTTTGTTTTGTTTTTTGTCTGTTTGTTTGTTGAGACAGGGTCTCACTTTAGTAGTTCAGACTGACCCTGAGCTCAGCCTTGAACTCACAGCAATCCTCCTGCCTCTGCCTTCCAAATGCTGGGATTATAGGCGTGAGCCACCACGCGAAGCACTGTGGTATGTAGTACTGATTGCTGGTGGACATGAGATCACAACCGGCATTGTTGAATATGGTTACCAGAGATCGAATCCTGGTCCTTGTGCTTGCAAGGCAGGCGCTAGAACCACTGAGTTAAATCATCAGCCCTAATTGTTTTTATTTTGAATTATTTTGAGTTCATTATTTTGAGTTCATATTCTAGAAATTAATCCTACATCATTTTCAGATGAATAATCTAAAAACATTTTCTCCCATTAGACTGGAAGAGATCACCCAGTTGTTTCCTTTGCTGTCAGAAGTTTAGTTTGTCGTAATCCCACTTGACAATTTCTGCTTTTGTTGCTTGTGTCTTTTGGTCATTTCTTTGCCCAGCCTAATATACTCCAGTATTTCTCCTATAGCTTTTCTAGTAGATTCAAAGTTCTGGGCCATACACTTAAATCCATGATCCATTTTTAACAGATTTTTGTATATGGTAATTCATAGGGACCTACTTTCTTCGTGGTAGGTACCCAGTTTTTTCCAGGCCCTTACGAAAGACACTTAGGTTTCTCCAGTATATATACTTGTTGTCTTTCTCAAAAATCAGCTGGCTGTAAATAAGGGTATTTCTGGGTTCTCTATTCTGTTCCATTGGTCAATAAATCTGTTTTTATACCAGTACTATGCTTTTTGGACACTATAACTTTGTAGTATGCTTTAAAGTCAGGCATGTAATCCCTTCAGCTTTATTCTTCTTTTGGAAGATTGTTTGGCTTTTAAGGGTTTTTTGTGTCCTATATAAATTTTGTGACTATGTTTTCTAGTTCTGTTAAGAATGTTATTGAGCGAGGAATGGTAGCTCATGCCTCTAATTCTAGCACTCAAGAGGTAGAGGCAAGAAGATTGCTGTGAGTTCGAGGCTAGCCTGGGCTAGATAGTGAGTTTAAGGCCAGCCTGAACCAGACAGCAAGACCTTGTCTCAAAAAACTAAAAATAAATAAATAAAAGAAGGTTATTGATATTTGCACTGATTCCACAGACACTTTGGAAAGTTTGTTTGTTTGTATTTTAAAGTGGTACGGATGATCAAACTCAGGACCTTGTGCTTGTAGGCAGTCACTGGAACTACTAAGCTAAATTCCCGACCCAGTATGGACTTTCAACAATATTAATTCTTCTAACCCATGAAAATGGGATGTCTTTTCATGAGTGTAAGGCCATCACTGTAATGTTAAGTATTTAAATTTTTATTCTGAAGGACTTGGAGAGATAGTACTTTTAAGAGTAACATGAGATGCACTAGAGAAAAATAACTTATGGTATAATGTGCTGAGTGAATTAAAAAACAAAAATATCTCTCAATCTTTGATGCACATTAAAAAATACCCAAGGAGTTTACTGAATGTGCCAGCAGCTCTGGAGATATTTGTGTGATTTCTTCAGCAGCAGAACCAGGCCTACACGCAAGCAACCATGTCAAAGAGACCGGCAGTTGACACTGATCTTGGCACCACCTACTCCTCTTGTATGAGTGTCTTCCAGCAAGGAAAAGTAGAAAAAAATCACCAATGATCAGGGAAATCATTATACTGAATTTATGTCACTTTCACCAACACTGAACAACTGATCAGAGATGCTGCAAAAACTAAGTTGCAATGAATCTTGATGATGCTATTGTCCTGTCTGATATGAAGCATCGGACCTTCACGGTGGTGAATGGTACAAGCAGACCCCAGGTTTAAGCAGAATACAAAGGAGAGACAAAGAGCTTCTATCCAGAGAAAGTACCTTCTACGATGCTGACAAAGGTAAAGGTAATTGCAGAAGTTTATCTTGGGAAGACCGTTACCAACACTGTGGTCACTGTGCCAGCTTACTTCAATGGCTCCCAGCACCAGGCAACCAACGATGCTGGAACTATTGCTGATCTTAATGTACTTAGAATTATCAATGAGCCAATACCAGCTGCTGTTGCTTATGGCTTAGACAAAAAGGTTGGAACTGAAAGAAGTGTGCTGATTTTTTATTTAGGATGCAGCATTTTTATGTGTCAATCCACACGATCGAAGATGGAATCTTCGAGGTGATATCTCCAGCTGGAGACATTCAGGTGAAGAAGATTTTGATAACCAAATAGTCAACTATTTTATTGAGTTCAAGCACAAGCATGAGAAAGACATCAGTAAGAACAAGAGAGCTGTCCCCCATCTCCATCCCTGTGAGTAGCCTAAGAGGACCCTCTCTTCCAGCACCCATGCTAGTATTGAGATTCATTTTCTTTACAAAAGAATTGGCTTCTCTACCTCCATTGCTCACACTTGATTTGAAGGGTTGAATGCTGACCTGTACCATGGCATTTTGGACCCTGTGAAGAAGGCTCTCCATGACATTGTCCTACTCAGTGGTTCTCCCTGTATCCCTAAGATCCAGAAGCTTCTATAAGATTTCTTCAGCAGAAAAAAAATTGAGTAAGAGCATCAATCCTGATGAGGCTGTTGCTTACGGTGCAGTTGTTCAAGCATCCATCCATTCTATCTGGAGACAAGCCTGAAAAGGTTTGACATCTGCTGCTCTTGGATGTCACTGCTCTTTCCCTTGGTACTGATGCTGCTGGTGGAATCAGGACAGCCCTCATCAAGGCAGTACCACCATTCCCACCAAGCAGACACAGACCTTCAGCACTGACTCTGACCACCAGCCTGGCGTGTCCTCTCAAGTATATGAAGGTGAGCGTGCCATGACTAAGGATGACAACCCACTTGACAAGTTTGAAACCACAGTTACACCTCCTGCACCCCATGGTGCTCCTCAGATTGAGGTCACTTTGGATATTGATGCCAGTGGCATCCTCAGTGTCTTTGGGGTTGACAAAAGTACAGGAAAAGAGAGCAAGATTACCATCACCGGGACGAGGAGGACACGCAGCGTATGGTCCAGCAATCACTGAAGGACAAAGCTGAAGATGAGAAAGAGGGACAATATATCCTCTGAAACTTTAGGGCCAGATCAATGATGAAGACAAACAGAAGATTCTGGAAGTATAATGAAATTATCAACTGGATGGATAAGAATCAGATTGTAGAGAAGGCAGAATCCGAACATCAGCAGAAAGAGCCAGAGGCAGTATGCAATTCCATCCTTACCGAGCTGTACCAGAGTGCAGGAGGGATGCCTGGAGGTATGGCGGGGTGGGGGGGTCCCCCTCATTGGGGAGCTTATCACTCTAGTGGTGTTTCCACAGTGCCAACTATTGAAGAGGTTGATTAAGCCAACCCCAAGGATAGACTCAGCATTGTTCCACACAATACAACAATGAAGAACCTACATTTGTACCAAATTCTGTATTAAAGTTTAACTGCTATAGTTAAGTACTGGGCATTCTCAATATTTGAACAAGAAACATGCACAGGGAAAAAATATTAGCATTGTACTTTATAAGCACTTCTTACAAGTGGAAATGCAATGTCTTTGATAAAATTATTTAAAAATTGGCAGCAAAAATAAATACCCAAGAAGAACTATAGTCATCTTCCAATTTCTTTATACATTCTACACAGAATAAAGTATTTGTGTGAGAAGAAGTTACCTGAGGAGGTTTTCAAAATGCAGTGTTCTAGTCCAAGATAGCTTCAGATATCCTGAGTCAGGATCTCTCAAGGTAGGGTCTTGGCATATATTAAATTTTCATTTTTAATTTTTTGTTTTTATTAGTACATGTTTATAGAACACAGTAATTACATTCTTCCTGAGGAACTGGTACACGTACAGAACACAATTTAATTCTTTTTTCACCTCCTTTCCTTCCTCTCTCTCCCTTTTCCCTCTATCTTTTGATCCCTTTCTCATTTGAGAAAAGTCTCTCTTCTTCCTATTATCTTTTATCTCTAGCTTTTCAAATTCTATACCTGAACTTCCCCCCATTTCCTGGGGGGATATTTGACCTGGATAACCCAGAAATAATGATGAAGCAAGCAATAATGCAGAAAAGAACAAACCTTTGTCTTGTCACATGTTTGTGTTCTTTTCCCTGAGATGTTCTGTACCAGAAATATAACCATTTGGGCTCCATGATGTTTCTGTCCAGTGTATCAAAATGTTCTGTGACTCTCTGTGCTGCACCATATACCTGCTCAGTGTATCAAAAGTGTTCTGTTCAAACAACATAACTGTTAGTACCTGGTGTTTCTACCTAAATGTCCCTGCTTGTAGCTACGTCTCAGCCTGAAGGGCTGGTTCCTCTCAAATTCCTTTCCCCACCTGTATATAAGTACTTTCACTGCAACTCAGCCCTCGGGATTTGCAGTCAGCAAACTCCTCTGAGCCAGTCGGCTAACTTCTGGATTCTCAAGTCTTCAAACTTCTGTAGCAGTAGCATTCCACTGAGACACTGGGCTGTTCTGTTTTGCCACATTACCTCAAGCTTTACATTTTATTGCTGGCTTAGACAATGATTAGATCAATTAGACAATGATCTTAAGACAATGTTTCCCTGTTATTGAGATTGATCCCAGGGCTTTCACAAGGAAGTACATCTTCCTGTATTTATTCAGAAATAAAGTCTCACTAGTCACCAGATTACTTGGGCTAGGCTGAACTTGAAACCCTCCTGTCTCAGCCTCCCAGAGGCTAGGATTATAGGCAGGCACCATCATGCCTCCCTTGACTTAAAACATTCTACACTCCAATTTCATAAATAATTTGTAATTCTCCTCAAAATACCATGAAAGTTAATATCTCTAACAGTCTCACCTCAAATGCCACCTCTTCAGTCAAATCTTCTCTGACTTCCTGCCTGTCAGCAGAAGTCATTACTCTTTTTCTTGATACCCAATGCTCAGTTCATAGCCGATAGTACTTGTCACAAATGCTGCTCACCAGCACACAATGTGACCCTCTTGAAAGCATGAGCTACTTATCTGTTTATTAGTATGAATCCATCCTCATCAATCTAGCAAGTAAGTGTTAACTTGATAAATAGCTGTTGATTTGTCGTAATTTCAAATGAAAATATCTATGTATTTGACAATTGCTAATTAAGCATAGAATGTCCCTAGAAACCTAGCCCACCAATAAGAAAAATTATATAAGTTTCAAATATACCTGTGGTTATTTTTAATTTTAAAGGATTATAATTTTAACTACTTTTTTCCAATCTCAACCAAATGCACACTATTCATAGCCACCTGCACGTTTGTAAACTTCAGAATTTGAAAAACTAAATCTGTTTTCAATCATCAGCTTACCCAAGCAGGCACCTGACCAGTTTCCTTTAAACACAAAACATAATTTGTGGAATAACTAAAAATAAAACAAGAAAGGTCCAAAGAGAAGTCTTTAGAATGTATCACCCCTAAAAAAATTAGTCATTCATAACTCAAAAGTATACTGACCATTTAATACTACTATATTTTTAAAGAATTGTTAAGTGATTAAAGAGTAAGGAAAAGAAAGACCCTGAGCCTTCATTACAGTATTGGTACTATGGGAGTTATAAGGATAAATAAAATATACTCATTTGTATTCAGGGATTAAGTGTCATAGGCTTTTTGTTTACTTTAGTTTTGGTTCAATTTTCCTTCTTAAACTAAGCCTTAATGCCAAATGTTACATTTTTTTTTCCTTTTTCCTGTTGAACTGATTCTATGTTAAGATATAAGCACAAACATTTCATAAGTGTTTTAAATCCATCCAATTGTTTGAGAAGGCATACGTGCTGGGCCACAGAAGCCAAAACATTAGAGCTAGGAATGTGGATGAAGATAATAATTGCTTACAGACCAGCCTGTTTTAACTTGCTCAACAAAGAACAAAATCTTAGGCTACATTTTCATCACAGGCTTTTTCCCCAGCATAATCTCTACTATAATGAACATTTTCAAAAGGGAGATTATCGGCAGGTTACATAGTAAGGAAGTTATCAATTAGATTCCATCATCTAAAATATTTTGTCAACTCAAACTTTACAGTAATTAAAAATATTTGTCTGATTTAAGCATTTATTAGAAACCATTTGTTTAGTGTGCGTCGCATACATCTGGGAATAAAGACATCAATTCCACTTCTGGTGCTACCATGAATGATTTTATAGCCTTGGATAGGTCAGTAATTTTCCTGTAGTTTAGCTACTTCAGGATATTTCTGTACCTTTATCTTCATCCTACTAACACCTGGAAGCCGCATGAATTCTGTGCCCCTGTCATGAGTGTTTTATTTTTGAAAAAATAAAACAAATTTTCATGACAAATTATAAGAGCATAACAATAGTTATTATACCTCTATATCATTATCTTCAAAGCAGTTTATTCAGGAAAAGACATAACCAAAAAGATTTTTACAAAAAAAGAAACAGATAATAACACAAGCTTTCTTTTCAATGAACTAAGATATTCATATAAATGAAACAAGTAGCATATATATTGAAGTATTTTTAAAACAGAATATGCATTCTGTAGAAGTATTTGAGCTTCTCCCTCCTTCCTATTTTCCTGTCTCTGTCTATCTCTATCTCTTTGTATACATATGCTATACATACAAAACAAGTGGTTTCCCCTCAGATGTAAAGACTCAATCCAAAACTGGGCATCTGAAATGAATATACTTCTCAGATGAAAAATTACAAACAGCACATAAATATATGGAAAAATGTTCACCATTACTGGTCATTCAAGAGATACAATACTGAGGTTCCATCTCACTCCACAAGAATGGCTATTATTAAGAAATCAATCAATAGCAAACGCTGGTGGAGCTGTGAGAAAGAACCCTTCCCCACTGTTGGCAAGAGTGCGGACTGTGCAACCACAGTGGAAATCAGTATGGAGATTCCTCAAAAAGCTAAAACTAGAGGGCCGGAGATTTAGCTCAGTGGCTCCAGGTGCCTGTTTTGCAAGCACAAGGGCCGGGGGTTTGATCCCATTAACCACATACAACAGTACTGGGTGTGGAGACTCACACCCACCAGCAATATACCACATACTAAAGTGGGCGTGGTGGCTCACGCCTGTAATCCCAGCACTCAGGAGGCAGAGGCAGGAGGATTGCTGTGAGTTTGAGGCTCAGCTCAGGGCCAGCCCAAACTACAGAGCAAGACCCTGTCTCAAAAGAAAATTAAAAAAAAAACACCCACAACTAAAACTAGAGGTGTCCTTTGACTCAGCATTTCCCCTTCTTGGTATCTTCCAGAAAGAATCAAAAGCATCACGCCACAGTGACATACATATGCATACCCATGTTTATAGCAGAACAGTTTACAATAGTGAAATCTTGGAAACAGCCTAAATGCCCATCAATGATGAACAGATTAAGAAGATGTGTGTTTTTAGGGCCAGGGATTTAGCTCAGTGGTTCCAGCACCTGTCTTGCAAGCGCAAGGATCCGGGTTGGATCCCGGTAACCATGTACAATACTGGGTGTGGAGACTCACGCCCACCAGCAATCAGTAGCACATACCACAGTGCCGGGCGTGGTGGCTCACGCCTGTAATCCCAGCACTCGGGAGGCAGAGACAGGAGGATTGCTGGGATGTGAACTGGAGGCTGAGCTCAGGGCCAGCCTGAACTACAAAGCGAGACCCTGCCTCAAAAAACATTAAAAAAAAAGAAAAATATATTGTAAATAAAGTAGGGTACACTCTTCTAAAGAAAGTCAGTGGCATATTCTTTTTCATGTTGAAGGAGGATTTTGGAAATGTGAACAGTTATTCCATAATTAACAGGATTTATACATTCAGATATAATTTTATTGAGTTTTCTGAAAGGCTTCTCTGAATAGCCTTATGGGAAAGGAGTATTCAGAGTACATTTGATTGAGTTAGCTCACTTTAGTGCTGACAATTTCTACTAACAAATTACTAAAACAGATGTATTTTTCTTTTAAAGACAAAAATTGTCATTGCTCCAATATAAAGAGAAATTCTGATGTGTTATACAAAGTATACTTCTAAAGTTTGAAAGAGTTAAAGGAGAGCTCTCATCTCAATTCTTGGGAGATGTTGTATGTGGAAAGGGTAAACAGAAGCAAATAGTTTCCTTGAAATTATGCTAAGGACACATGTCAACTGCCTGGCAGGAAATGCTTTTGGAGGACCTAGATAAACACACTATCTTCATTATTTGGGAACACATTCTGTTTGGGTTTGTACTAATGTGCTGAACTGAACTAGCATTACAGACTAAGCAGAAAAAGGCACTGAGAGTGTTTAAATGATGATATTTGTAGACCCCATTAAATGGTCTGTACTTCACTTTTAATATACATGAACCTCACTGCTTAGGAAGTATGTATTGAACAATTTGTGGTAAATTAAATCTTATCTTTCAACTAGTTTTTGTACCAAAGCTTTTTTTTTTTTTTTTTTTTTTGAGACAGGGTTTCACTTTGTAGTTCAGGCTAGCCCTGAGCTCAGCCTCAAATTCACATCACAGCAATCCTCCTGCCTCTGCCTCCCTGAGTGTTGGGATTACAGGCGTGAGCCACCATGCCCGGCACTGTGCTATGTGGTACTGATTGCTGCTGGGCGGGAGTCTCCACACCCAGTATTGTTATGTGGTTAACTGGGGAATCGAACCTGGGCCCTTGCATTTGCAAAACAGGTGCCTGAACCACTGAGCTAAATTCCCTGGCCCTACTTCACCTCACTTTTACTGTATTTGTCTTGTATTTGTTACAGGTCCTCAAACTCTGATCCCTCCTGCCTCAGCATTCCAAGTGATGGGATTATAGTTGTGCCTTACCATGCTTGGCTATTTCTACTGTCTTTAACCAAAAA
>PVIR01041377.1:0-12789 GCA_004026965.1 Petromus typicus
CAAGGTCCTGGGTTTGATCCCTGGTAACCACATACCACAATGCCAGTCATGGTGACTCACCACCACCAGCAATCAGTACCACATACCATTTACCACAGTGCCAGGCGAGGTGGCTCATGCCTGTAATCCCAGCATTCAGGAGGCAGAAGCAGGAATTCAGTTAAGTTCAGGGCTGAGTTCAAGACCATCCTGAACTATACAGCAAGACTCTATCTCAAAAGAACAAAAACCCCCATACTTTGGTGGGGATTAAAAGGAGATAATTACACATACACCCTGTGTGCAGTATGGGATCTCCCTGGAACAGCAGAACAGAAGCAGCATGCATGTCCTGGAAAAGTGTCTTCCTGCTCTCTGGTTGGAGGCGAGCAGGGCCAGACTGGGAGGAGGGGAACTGACGCAAGTAACTCAAGAGTTTGCTGTCCTGCCAGAGTTGAGAACACTGTTGTACTCTTGCTACATCTTTACCCTTTTATACTTAGGACTTACCTTTACATTCTGAGAGAACTTGGGCTCTGTTTCCTTGGATGAAATATCTTTAGATTGTCTGTATTTTAGGTTCTTGAAGCAAACTAGTAGCAAGACAGTGGCATCCTCTAGCTGGAGAAAGCAGAGTCAGAGTCTGTCAGAAGCACCATCTTTGCTTTAAATTTCAAGTCTTCTAATGGTCTCTTCCTCTGAAATGCTCCTTCCCTACAACTGTTAGCATTCATCTTTGTGTTCCTACAACTTAGCACAACGGCCTGGAATAAAGTAGTTGCCCAGTAAACATCATTTCTGAGAGTTAGTGGATGGGTGTAACGTTCCATTTGTAGTATGTGGTTTTTACATAGTTGCTTTTTAACGATCCTTGTGCAATGCATAGGAATAGCCATCCATTCACAACACTTGTTTTCCCAGCTAATGGATCAGTTCTTCTAAAATAGGTGGGTGTGAGTTTTCAGTTTCTCTTGGTTCCATTCCCTGCTGCCTTGGCTCGCCATGTCCTCCTCCATTCCAAGCACTTCCTCCTCCTCCCTCATAAATGTTATGAGCCACAGGTTTTTTGTGCCAAGCTCTGACATAAGGACTAGAGAAGTTGAGAAGGCGGAGGGAGATACAGTCAGCCCTGTGTTCAGGGAGGAGAAAGCCGCATAGAAGGAGCCTGTTTAAACAGATGAGGGTGGCGAGGCAGGAAGTTTGCTGAGAAAGTGGACTATCTGGGATTCTGTGGGGCTGTCGAAGGAAAGACAGGAAAAAAATCAGAAAAAATCTAGCCATGCATTGAGGGGACACATGGGTACTCATCAGTCATCTAGTGCATGTAGCAAAAATGTGTATTTGCTCAATTTAAAGGAAACACAAAGTAACTTAGACAGGTTCTAATAGGGGATGTTGGTCTGTTGATTCAAGTGTGTATCACCTTTTCTGCCTTGCCTCAGCATCTTACACATTCCCTTTAGATTAGCAGAAGTCGTGTATGTGAGTGGGCTGCGTAGGTTAGAGGGAGAGCAGAGACTGGGTGGAGGGTGACTGGTACAGCAGTCTGTCCTTGCGGAGCAGTAATTCGTGTTGACCTCTTATCCAGCCATTCCTTCGCTGTCCATCCAAAGACCTTAGATCTTAGGGTCCTTTTTCTTCTTGGCTTTTAGGTCAGGCCGTTCCTGCAGGATCCCATGTGAGACTGAATCTTCAGACTGGGGCAAGAGAGGTGAAACTTCAGTATGAAGACAAGTCCCAAAATAATTTGAAAGGATTGAAAAAAGGCAAAAGGTACAGTATCAAATGTAGGATCTGGGAGTTTCAATGATGACACTGATTTGAAAGACTGTAAATGTTACCTAAAGTCATGTGGATTTTTAAAATTTGCAATTTAATGGCATACAATTTGTGAGAAATCCGTCAGGGTGATATGAAAGTTTACTTCTACAATCTTTGGAAAGAAACAGTTTTCAAAAGCAAGTTGATATTTTTAAAAAGGCTGTAGGGGGAATGCTTAACCTGCTTTAAAATGAAGCTGTTTTTCCCAGTACTTTAAGAGCACCCATTTGAATCCCAACAATTAATGTGCTGATTACAGATGAGTCATCTATTCATTAAAACAGGCCTGTTAGGCCTTCTGCTTTGCAGTAATACTTCCTTGGTGAACAATAAAATTGCATTTTAAAGTCTTTAATTCAGACTAACTTTTCCTCTTGTTAGTCAGTATTAAAACAGGCTTTCATATGGTATACAAGTAGAAACTACTGCATTCTTCAGTAGTTGGAGGTTGTCTTACTTTTTAATAACCAGTTTAGGTTATTTGATTTTAGAGAATTAACAGTCTGTTTTACTGTTTAGTGCTTTGAATTAACGAGTTTTCTTTGCTTGGTATTTCCTGAATGAGGGAGAAGGGGGGATTGAGGCATGAGGTGGCAGGGATTGTAGCTCACTAAAAAATACCAGCCGTGAAGTTTCTGACGTGGGTAGCTCATTATGACTTGTGGGCCATATTAGGACTGCTGCCTGTTTGGGGCTGTAGCTAAATTGATTTTTATACCTTTAATGGTTTGGGAAAAACCAAAAGAATAATATTTCATGACTCATGAAAATTATGTGAAGTTGGTATTTTAGCATCCACAAGTATTTATGGAAAAACAGCCATGTTCGTTTTTTTTTTCTTTTGAGACAGGGTCTCTGTAGCTCATGCTGGCCTCAAACTCATGGAAATCCTCCTGCCTCTGGATCTTGAGTTCTGGGATTACAGGCATGCACCATCACACAGGACTGATTTGTATTATTTAACAAGCTTTGCAACTAGATGTGAATCAGAAAGGGACTTTAGAGACCCAGTTCTTTCCTGAGTCTCTTGCTTGGCATACCTGGCCACAAGCCACTTAGCCAGGGCCTGTATGACTTTATCCAGGTGGCAGTCGCAGTATCACGGAGCAGTCTAGTGAGATATAAGCAGCTTTTGCTGTGAGAAGACTCCCCTTTATATTGAGCATATTGTCTTGGTTATAGTCATCCCAAACTGGGAAGAAATTTTCTTTCCCTAATTTCTGCAGGTGGGCTCATACTGGCATAGCCCAGGTCATACTGTTATTCTTCTTAGAAACATTTAAGAATCTAATGTCATTGTTATGGTCTCTGCCAATCTTTCTCCATCTCCATCTCCAGCACCAAATACAAACACCCCCCACTATGTCAGTGTCTCAAGATTCTGTAGAAGGTTTCTCTGGTGTCTCTTTATTTTCTAAATTGTATTTTCTAAATAGTCAAATCAAATTTTATTTTCTAAATAGTCTATTTTCCCCCCATGATTTAAAAACATTGAGTTAGGAGCGGGATATGATGGCTCATACCTGTATCTCACCTACTTGTGATGAGGCTGAGGCAGGAGACTTACAAGTTCAAGGCCAGCCTGGTCAACCTAGCAAGACCCCATCTCAAAATAAAACATGAAAATGGTTGGGAATGTAGGTTAGTGGTAAAGCACCTGCCTTGTACCATATATGTAAGCCCCTGGATTTGACTCCAGCATTACCCACCCCTCCAAACACACAGTAAAAGCTGAGCATCCGTGTGGTCTGTGGAAGGACCATATGGGAGAGAAACATGTTCTCATGCCAGCCTCTTCTCTCCTTTGGAATACTTCTGGAAACTGTGCTCATCCAGAAGATGTCAGACATTTCCTCTTCCTTCTCAAGAGCCAAAGGTAAACCAACTGAACAGAAAGTCCACAGGCCTTGACCAGGTGCCATGGTGCTGTGAGCTCAGCAAGCGCATCTCCTGTCCATGCTAAAGCACGTGAGGTTGTGGGTTATGCGTATGTGTCTGAGTCATGATAACATGTGGCCCACAGAGTGGAACTTAGGGCAGCAAATAGAGGTCAAGGCAAAGAAGAATCAGTCCTGATCAAGTCTAAAGAAAGAGGAGATAATTTGTTCAAGTTACAGCTCCTAAATTCCTAGTTCCCTTGTAGGTGTGAGGGAAGGGTAGAAGCATCTTCATGAACCTGGAAGTGGATGATGGTCTGTAGGAAAAGAGATTCGGGATTCTCTGCCCTACTTTGTGCCAGCAATTGGAGTGAAACATTACTTTTAATGGGTTAACCCATGGTTGAGATGTTGAGGAAGTGCTTAATAAATGAGAGTAATTAGCTATTATTAGTGTAGAAGATCTGAGGCTTGGAGAAAACAAATGTTTTTCTCAGCGCTCTAAAGAGTCTCTTGGATGAATCAAAGCCTGGAAGAGCAGAGCGCGGAGTACATGTCTTTTTTTACAAAAGCTGAAACCTGATGAGACCTGGGATCTTAGACTGTGCAACTGACGTGCATGTCCTTCCTGGCATACTGCAGGACAGTAGCCCTTTTACCCCATCTCTGAAGTCTCCGCCCTGTCACAGCCTGTCAGTCTTGTCAAGTACATTCCGTAGTCCACACTTCCATGTATCCACGTTACCTCTGTTCTTGCCTCTCTTCATGGGACCGAAATGGAGCTAGTGACAAGATCCCCCACCGCCTTCTCTCCAGTGAAGAGGAATGGTGGATCAGCTCCAGAGTGTACTGCCCTGGTCTCTGCAGGCTCTTGAGATTACTTCCATGCTGATTCTTTACTTCTTGTCTTGGAGGCTAGCTGTGGAAGACGGCTGGCCTCAGTTCTACTCCAGGTATCTCAGATCCAGTCCTTTGTCAGGTTGATTTGTACCTCCTGCCTCTCCTCTAGCCTCAAGGTTACTCTTAAGATACAAGTCTATGGAGCTGGGGATTTAGCTCAGTGGTTGTGGCACCTGCCTTGCAAGTGCAAGGACCTAGGTTTGATCCCTGGTAACTACATATGACAGTGCCAGTTGTGGAGACTCACACCCACCAGCAATCAGTACCATATACCACAGTGCCAGGCCTGTAATCCTAGCACTTGGGAGGCAGAGGCAGGAGGATTGCTGTGAGTTACATAGTGAGCTCAGAGCCAGCCTGAACTACAAAGCAAGACCCTGTCTCAAAAAAAATAGATATAAGTCTATCCAACTTACTTTTAAGGGGATGGGCCAGCTTGTCAAATCAGGTCCAGCACGCTGGGGGACTCAGTTCCCCATCATCCTCGCCCCCAAAGGCTATAAATAAGGGTACATGTTGCAGCCTGTCTCTGTACTCTTTCCCTTCTAGGATACCCTGTTCTGGCATGTGCTCAAAGAATAAGCATGACACAGATATTCCATGTTCATTTCTGCCTGATACCTGGCTAAAAGCTGTCTTTAGGGTGGGCTTTTGTCTGCCCTGTGCTCTTCTCTTGACTTTCTTGAAATAGCACATCTTTGGCCATGTTTTTCTGCTCTGATTTCAAGGAAAGTCCACCCTGTTAGACCCCTGACTATTTGAAGGGAAAGGTATGGCAGCACACTCAGGGTTAGGCTGGGCCGGCCTGTGTTAGCCCAGGGTACCATCTACGTAGGGCACTTTCTGTTTTTCTCCTGACTCTCACTTTTGTTTTGGGCAGGCTGGATATTGACACCAATACCTACACGTCCCAGGACCTCAAGAGTGCCCTGGCCAAACTGAAAGAGGGAGCACGGACAGAGAGCTCAGCAGAAGATGAGGTGGGTGACATTCTCTCCAGAGTGTAAGCCGGAAGGACCATCTTGGTTTTTGGTTTTTGCCTTGTTGGAGGTTGAACCCAGGGCCTTGTGTGTACTAGGCAAGTGCTTTACCACTGAACTACATCTTGAGTCCTCTAAAAGTTCATTTTGAGATATCATTTCACTGAGTTGCCTGTGCAGGCCTAGAACTTAGGATCCTGCTACCTCAGCCTCCTGAGGAACTGGCCTTACACAAGTGTTCCACTGTACCTGACTTGCCTTGGTTGATTTTTTTTTTTTTTTTTTTTTTTTTTTTGAGACAGGGTCTCGTTTTGTAGTTCAGGCTGGCCCTGAGCTCACTATGTAGTCCAGGTGAGTCTCCTGCCTCTAGCAATCCTCCTGCCTCTGCCTCTCGAATGCTGGGATTACAAGCATGAGCTACTATTCCTAGTGGCATTGGTATTTTTGATGGGAAGAAATCACTTTTTCCAAAGCTTTTTGAATAAACATAGGATAGTCATATTTTAAAATAATTTGAAGAACTATAAATGACAAACTATTTATAAACAATAATACAGCCCGCTGAATATGGCTGTACGTACGTGTAATCCCAGCAGTCTGTGAGGCTGAGCCAGGAGGATTACAAGTTTGAGCCCAGCCTGGACAATTTAGTAACTTAGTGATACCCTATCTTAAAATAAAAAAGGGTTGAGGATGTAGTTGAGGGTGAAAGTCCTGGATTTAATCCTCGGTACCACAAAACAGCACTGGGAACATTTTTGTCTAGTGGAGGTTAGGACTCTACTTTGCACTACATATTTAGAAAAATTTATTCTGCAAGAATGAGGAGCTGGACCAGGGAAGAAGAGACACGGATCTTTGTCCTTAGAGCATATAGCAGATGTGTCCTTCTGGACCTCGAGCTCCTGACATATGAAACAAGTGCTGGAGCAAGCGGATGACAGGCTTCTCCCAGCTCTGACTTTGCGTCCGAGCTTAATGAGTGAGAAGGAAGAAGAAGCAGAGTCGCACCCCTTGACAGTGTCCCTTGTCCCTTGGAATGGCTCCCCAGTACATACCGTTTCAGGAAGAAGAGCTGCTTTTAGATGAATCTTGAGCTTGTGCAATAGCCAGGGAATGTCATAAATGATTTCTCTACATTTCCAGTTACATCCTGTCAGTCCCTGAAAGTAGCTCCTCTGATGGCCACTTTGGCGATGTGTTTTCCCTTCCTCTTTCTCCTCACAGTCCCTTTTGCCTTTGCCTCCCTGTCTGTCCTCTGCCTCGGGCTTAAAAGGGCAGCACTAGTTCCTTGTGGAAGAAGCCTTATGTCCTTCTTATACTTGAGAACTAAAAATTTCTGAGACAAATGAACCTTTGCATGGGGCTGTTATTGACCTTTTAAAAACGTGATCCTGTGCAAGTCTCTGCTTTTACTCTTACCGAAGTCATAGATCCACATGGAGAAGGTGTGTGTGCTTTGAGAGCTGCCCAGCAGGGCGGTGGCCGAAGCAGTGGTGGGTGAGGGAAGATGATGCGTGAAATTCCATTCTCAGGCAGGTAGAGGAGCTGGGGTGGGGGAAGGGGCGAGAAAAAGCAGATGGCTACCTGGTGAAGGTGAAGGCAGAGAAAAGAGCGTGCATGTCTAGGTGCCTGGCGCAGGGGTTGGTGTCCAGTGGCCAGGGCTTGGTCGTCCTTCCCCCCGTCCCCCTCTCACTATGGGCACCTTATTGAGCTGGTGGGAACATAGAAGTCACTCAGTTCAGCATTTTCAGTAATCAACCCATTTCCCTTCCACTTGTCTCCAGATTTGCTTCCTCAGGTAACAGCATTTTCCTCTTGTAATTCAGTTGTAAACATGTATGATATTTATAGAAAGATTTAAAAAAATGTAACAGCAAAAAACTAGTTGAAAGTTTTCTTTTGCTGACTTTTGCAACTTCAGAATGTCCTTTCCCCTTACAAGAGGATCCCGGCACCAGCACCTAAATGCAGAATTCAGGGCCTGCCGATCTGAGCCATCTGCCCACTTTCATGTATAGCTGTCACCGTCTTTTTCCTTACTTCTGTGGAGCTTAATGTGGAAGCTGGTGGGTCCTGAGGCCCTTCTACTTTCATTTGGAGCCTGTCTGGCCACTGCCAGTGTGCTGTCAGTGCTGGCTCTGGCCCTGACACATAAGTGAATCAAAAGAAATTTGTGAATTCTTTCCATGTTTAAAGCTCCTGGCAGCAGATTCCGTCATATTTTAGTTTATTACTTTTTAAAACATTCCCATGTGATGTTTTCAAATACAGGATGGTGCCTTTACTATGTTTGAAGACGTTATTAGATAAAGACCATACCTCTCAATTATGTGGTTTTTGGATTTAAGTTTTTTTGTGGAAAAGAGAATCACTCCCATTTTATCAATGGATATCCTGGTATAGGGGAACATTCCTTGCTTTTCAGAAAAGCTCTGTCTCGCTGAACAGATTTAGATTGTCAGGTTGAATCTAACTTATTTATCCCTCTATTATGTATGATACACAGTGTTCTCTGCTCTTTTTTTTAAATAAATTATCTTTATTGGTACCTTATGAATACACATGATAATTGCATTCAACATTGAGTTTGTACCAGAATATGACATGACTTGATTCTCATTTTTCCCTTTTCTCCCCTGCCCTGCATCCCCCTGCCCACTATATACACAATCTTTGTTTTCTTTTTTCTTTATTATGTTTGTTTTCTCCTCATTGTTTACCCTTACATTCTTTCCTTTTAAATATTTTCTACTTTGCAATATCAGCTATACATACTACAACTCATTTACAACTTCATATTCTCACACCAGAGAAAAGATACGATATTTACACATCTGTGACCTGTTTATTTTGCTTATGAGGATGCCCTCAAGGTACATCCATTTGAGTATGAATGACTCAATCTTATCATTTTTAATGGCAAAGTATTATTCTATTCTTTAAAAGAACCACATCTTCTTTATCTAGTCTCCAGTTGATGGACATTTGGGTTGTTTCCAAGACTTAGCAATCACAAACTGAGCTGCTATAAACATGGGTGCACATATGTCGCTGTGAAATTACTTTTTTAATTCCTTTGTGTATATGCCTAGCAGAGCGATGGCCAGGTCAAATAGGACCTCCAATCCTAGTTTTTTGAGGAATCTCCACACTGATCTTCACAGAGGTTGTACAAGTCTACATTCCCACCAGCAGTGGAGAAGGGTTCCCTTTCTCCACAGCCTTGCCAACATTTGTTGCTGGCTATTTCTGACATGGCAGCCATTTTTTGTGGAGTTAGATGAAATCTCAGTAGTGTTTTCATCTGCATCTCTCAGATGACTAATGATGTTGTACTGCTCTGTGTCTTAACGTGTTGTCTGTTGTTTACTTGTATCTTACTTACTGTTATATTTTAAAATATATCTTAAGCTTTTGATTCTGGGAAAGAAGTAGTAGATTCATTTTTCCCCATCCTGCTAAAGATGAATAAAAATCCTGGACATAACATTAAAAGCAAATACAGAAATCTCTGAAAGATGGTGAGACGGTGGCAGTTTGGGCAAGGGTCTTAGGACTTGAATGGCATGGCAATGAGTTTCTTAGATTGTCATTTTACCCTCTATACCCCAGGTTGGGCACTGTAGAGTCCTAAATCCTGGAACTACCAGCAGGTGCTCATTTTGAAAAGGTCTAAACAAAGTCTGCTGTTTCTAGAAAAAAGGCCTGGGAAAAGGGTAATCTAACAAGATTAAAACCTTTTTGAGAATATCTTTCCAAAACAGAGACCATGGAAATTCCCTTCCAGTGGACACTGAGTGGCGAGTCTGGACTTCCATCTGTACTTGATGGTGTTATTACTCTGATTTTTCCACTGAGGTTAGCAGAAGCCGGGTGGGGAAGCTGAATTTGTCCCCTTCCCTGTGGCAGTAATGTGGTATGAACCAGGGCTGTTCTTCCTCTTCCAAGCTGGTATCAGTGGGAGCTAAGTAGAGAAGCTAAATGTTCACCTTCTTCCTAGAGGCATTCCCTGCTTCCCTGGCTGATACAGTAATAGCAGAAACCAAAATGTGGCTGCTGATTTTCGATCTGGAAATAACAGACTACTTATCCTGCAGGCAGGAAACTTGAGTGTCTGACCTCTGCCTAATAAAACCAAGATGATTCTTCACTTTTCCCTCAGCAGATATGTCACTAGTAGTTCCCTCTACCCCTGGCCTGGTAGCAAGGGGCAGTGTGAGGCAGCATTCCGTCCCCCTCGGGGAGAGGGTCAGTACGGTGAGGGGCATAACCGCTAGCTTCAGACCAGAGGAGACGGGCAGTGCTTTGATTCCCGGACCTGGCTTATGTCAGCAGACACCAGCAAGGACCCCAAATTTCCACTCCCAGTGTCCAATAATATTCCTTTTTTCTCCCAACTAAACAGTGAGGGTAGGATTTTGGAGAGAAGAGAGGTGAGAAAAGAGATGATCAATGATTGAGAATGCTAATAAAAAAAAATGATGCTAGATACTGTAACAGTAACAAGAGAAAAAAAAAAGGAAAGAGAATGTTACATATAAACTCTAGGACAAACACGCCAGGAATCACAATAAGAAGCTGACCAGAATTACGCAGCCCAAGTTTTGAGAACTGAACTCAGTAGGGAACCTGCCCAGATGTTTACTTCAGCTTCTGCAGAACACACAAGGGAAACAGACTAGAAGAGAACTGCAGAATCTCTGAAAACTAAATTGTTGTTGAGACTCTAACCTACATAAGTCAGAATGAGTAAGACCAAACTGCCTATTGGAAAAAGATTAAATGAGATCTAGGGTCTCACAAGTTTATACCCAAAATGTTTAGAATAGAATTGAAAGCCTGTCTTCTTTCAAGAACCAAGAAAATTACAGGATGAATTAGGAAAGCCAAGTCACAGGTATTGTTGTGGATCAGATTCATACAGTGATGTCCTGTCTCCTAATAGGTCACTTGGAGGTAAGGCCTTTGGGAGGTAATTAGAATTAGGTGAGATTATGGGGATTGGGTCCCCAATATGGGTTTAATGTTCTTATAATACATAGAAGAAAAGCCAGGCATGGCACCAGGCACATACATGCAATCCCAACACTGGAGGAGGCTGAGGCGGGAGGATTACTATTTGGAACCCAGGCTGGGCAATTTAGAGATACATCTTAGTGTGAAGGCCTTTGTTTCAATCCCCAGTAATCACCACACACACAAAAAAAAGTAGAGAGAAGAAGCAGGACTCTACAACATGTAAAAGCACAGTGAGAATGGGGCTTTCTCTGAGGCAAGTGTTTGTCACCAGGAATCGAATTGACTAACATCTCCATCTTGGACTTCTCAGCCTCTGCAACTATGGGAAATAGATGCGTGGTGTTTAAGCTGCCTACTCTATGGTATTTTGTTACAGCAGCCTGAATTAAGACAGATGCCGAGACTGAGATGACTCAAATTGGAATTATATATCAAGGATTTTAAAGCAGCCATGATAAAATTGCTTTACTAAAGAATTGATTGAGACAAATGAAAATTCAGAGGCCTGGGGATTTAGCTCAGTGGTGCTGCCGCCTACCTTGTAATCACAAGGTGGTGAATTCGATCCCTGGTACTGCAAGAAGGAAAAAAAAAAAAATCAAAGAAATTAAAGATATTTTAAAAGAATCAGATGAGCAGGCATGTGGTGGCTCGTGCCTGTAATCCCAGTGCTTGGGAGGACCTCCGTGAGTTCAAGGCCACCCTGAACTGTATAGCAAGACAGTTTCAAAAATAAATAAATGAATATAAAAGTAAAAGAATCAAATAGGAGATTATGTTCCAAAACCTGCAGTGGTTACCTGAAACCATGGGTGGTAATGAACCACACACACACACACACACACGTATGTAAATGACATACATATGTACATACGGATGTGTGTATGTGTATATAACTTTTGCAGTGCATAGACTTCTATAACAAAGGTTTAAATTGTAAGTTGGGTACAATAAGAGATTAGCAACAGGAATAGAACAGTTATAAAAATGTACTATAGAGGGTGGGGAGTTAGCTCAGTGGTTCCAGCGCCTGTTTTAAAAGCACAAGGGCCCGGATGCGATCTTTGGTTACCACATACAATACTGGGCATGCAGACTCACGCCCAGCAGCAACCATTACCACATACCACAGTGCTGGGCGTGGTGGCTCACACCTGTAATCCCAGCACTCAGGAGGCAGAGGCAGAAAGACTGCTGTGATGTGAGTCTGAGTCTGAGCTCAGGGCCAGCCTGAACCACAAAGCAAGACCCTATCTCCAGAAAAAAAAAAAGTACTATAATAAAAGTTATCTGACTGATGGGTGGATAGTATGTACGTACAGGGTGGATACAAAGAAAGGATTTATGTTCCAGACAGATCAGAGCAGGAAACGTGAAACTAATATGCTAATCAGAACAGTATGTAAATGAAGCAAAGTAACTTGTAAATTTAAAGTGACACACTTCTGATTAGCATACATAAAGCATAAATAAGGAGCAAAAAAAGGACGGATTATAGCAAACAGGGAGATAGATCTTTTGCAAATAGGAAGAAGACCAAGAAATAGGGAGGGAAGGGGATAAAAAAAGAATTATGATATGTACATATGCCAGATTCCCACAGTGAATGTAATTGTTATGTACTGCAAACACATTAATAAAAATTTAAAAATTTAATGTGGAAAAAGATCTAACATTTACATCATTAGCGTTCCAGACAGAGAAGAAAACATGTGACTGAAAAAATAAAACCACAGTTTCTTTTCAAATTTGATAAAAGGCATAAACTATGAAACTCATGAAATCTAGTTGGCTTTAGAGAGTAAACTGAAAGAGGTCAACCCCAAGATAATCATAGTGAAAACGAAGCAGAAATAATCAGTGACTCAGTGATAGTGAATTTTTTCTTTTGATGCCACAGAGGACACAAATATGTGGCACATTTTTTGAAGTCCTTAAAAATAATCAAATGTCGGGCCAGGGATATAGCTCAGTGGTTCCGGCGCCTGTGTTGCAAGCGCAAGGACCCAGATTCAATCCCCGGTAACCACATAACAATACTGGGTGTGGAGACTCACCCCAGCGGCAACCAGTACCACATACCAGTGCCGGGCGTGGTGGCTCACGCCTGTAATCCCAGCACTCGGGAGGCAGAGGCAGGAGGATTGCTGTGACGTGAGTTTGAGGCTGAGCTCAGGGCCAGCCTGAACCACAAAGCGAGACCCTGTCTC